>JAIUZE010022477.1:0-23142 GCA_022085475.1 Heliosperma pusillum | reverse complement strand
ATGGATGATAACATGATGGAATTATTCATGGTAATCGCATGACTTGGCATGGTTTGTTTGTCGAGTCTCAATCTTATCAAACTTATACCGCTAACGGTGAGATGCAAACCCTAGTGAGCGTATTCGGTTGCCTAAGAGTGTCTTTCCCGAGTCTTTGAATAACATGATGGATTCGGATTTGTATTCCATATGCTCTTATCATTATTTATCGAATTGCCTATCTATCCTTATTGTATCTCACATGTATATCTATATGTATGCATGCTCTACTTTTGTATTTCCTTCTATGTACGTTTAATGTGATATGGCTGGGAGAACCCGGAGTTACTCCCCACTGATTGTGGCTTTCATGTTTTTCATGAATGAACAGGTTGCTTGCATGGATGGCTTTTTGCTTATGCTATTTTGGGTTCGGGTGTGAGCTAGCGGGCGTTTTCCCTGGAAGTTTCACCTTAGCGATTTTTTAGCGAGTTTTGCTAAACACTTTGACATTTATAATGTTTTGAAGAGACTACGTCTCTGGTTGTATTTCCACTTTAGTTTGTAATATTTGACACCTCGTATACTTCTTCTGCATGTATAAAAGTTTTTAAACAGCTTCATATTTCCGCTATCTAATTAACATGCGCTATGTATGTTTTTCTATTATCCGCATTCGCGAGGGTTGTCAACAGTTGGTATCAGAGCTTAAACGCTCCCGACGCACACACGTGAACCCTAAACTTAACTACTTGACCTTGAAATAATAAATGAGAGATGGGTAGAAATTAAGGACTTTACTTGGTAGTCTTTGGTGTACTTGATGTTTGTTAGGTTCTAACTTGGTTGTTGATTGTGTTGAGTGATGTTATGTTTGTTTGTATCTACCGTCTTAAGGTGGATCATTGTGTTACCTAGAAGAAGTATCCTCTACCGAAGATTTGAAGATTGACAAGCCTAATTGAAGTGTATTTCTTCCTCATCTATGAATTCTCTCGTCCTTATTGTATTATGCTCTCTTCCTTCTATCTAGGTGCTTCTTTCTCTTCCAATCTTGTTTGCCTCTTGGAAATTACTCTTGATAGTTCCTCCATCTTACCATTGGTATCCTTACCTTCCTCTTGTAACATTTTTGTGGATGCCATACCCATTTGTTTGTGGTATATTATACTTGGTCGGAAGAACTTTGAATTTTGTGGAATATTAGTGTTCGTTAGAATGAATTTGTGATTTGAGGAAAATGGTGTAGATCTAAATTCACCCTATATTGATGATTGGTTTTAACTCTAAGGAAAGGTAGTAAGATAAGTTTGATGATTTTAATGCTTGATGCTTGCCATGACTAATGTGTAGATAGTTCATGGTATTTGATGGTGTAAGGTTGAATGAGTTGGCTATGACTTCTTAACTCAATTAGTAATTTAGTCTTTTGGACTTAGAAGTTTAGTATTGTTTGGAAGACCATACTTATGATAGATCTAATTGGTGTAAATAAGAAGTTTTGAATGATATCTTAAGGTGCGAATTGCTTTTGAGATTTAGTGACGTCTTGTGGTTTCCTTTTGTGTGTTTGTGAGTATAGGCTTGGTGGAAAAGCTTTTGGCTGTAGTTCCTCGATTTAAAGATATGATCTTATCTTGTGGTATCGGAGACTCGTTTGAACTAGTAAGGTTTCGGTAAGATTGAACCATATTACTTGAGGATTATAGATATGAGCGAAATTCGATGATGTGAGTTATGATAAAAATACTTTGGGACGTTAATGATGATGTTTGACTTGAGGTTGTACTTTGATAATAATGAATTCGAGGGCTATATGAGTTGAAAATGACCGAGTATAAAGGAGTATTTGTTAGTCCTTCAGTTAAAGAAACCTTTGAGGTTGTGTTGAATATTTGAGCTAAAGGAATGTCACTATACTTGAATTTCAATTCCGCAATTGGGATTACGTGTTATATGAAAGGATGGATGAATTGGGTTGTAATCGATTTGTTAAATCTAAGTGTACCTTACTCCGATGATTTGTGGTACGAGGGTCCCTTGTAAGAGACATTTGTTATTGAGATGAATTGCTTTGCTATCGTCCTGAGTTTGAAAAGGGAATTTTGTGGATTAAACCTTAAACCTTTTTCTCGTTCCATTATCCCTTTCCATTTCCTTTCATGCAAGTTCCTACTAAGCCCGATTCCTAGGAAATTATTTTCCCTTATCTTTTCCTTTGTTTGGCTATCTTCATAGCTATATCTATCCAATATCTAGCTTTTGGCTCCCTGCCTCTAGCGTTCCTCTAACTTTCGTCCGATCTTATCGCGTTCGTGTTTCCCTCGAAATCTCTTATCGTTTCCAATGTCATGGTGTCATTGTCTTTCCTCTGGTGAGATGATGAGGTTGTTAGCTAGCTTCGTGTTGATTTTGATCATGAATAGGATTGGCATTTAAACCTTCGGATGAATCTGTTGGTGGTATTGTACTCTCTTGGTGGCTTCATTTATTGAGCTTGCTAGTGTAGTGCTATTTTGGGAATCAAGTTGAGCGAGATGATATTCGTTGTTGTTGAGTATTATATCGGTTGCTTGGGATATCATTTGGGAATTAGATGTCTCTAATTGGTGGATTCTAAAAGAGACTTTGCTTTAGGGTAATTGAGTTGGTACCCAAAGTTTGAGGAGTTTTGTCATAAATGAAAATCGATTTATTTTGAGTTTTAGATGAACTAGATGATTTGAATGGTTGTCTGATTGCCAAGTAATTGACCATTTGTGGTTTGGAATTAGAAATTTTCTTTTATCCTTAAGGAATCATAGTTTGAGATTGAGAAATGTTCGTTGCAAGCTTTGGATAATGAATGCTCAGTTGTTATGGAATATAGAGTTAGAATGGTGAACTCATTTATCTTGAGGATTATAATCACCATAGTTTACTAATGTGACTATTTATATTTGAGGTTTCGAGCGTAGTAATGATCGAATTAAGGATGTTATGGCGTATTAAAGAATTATTATAATCGATAATGGATTGTGGATTTTTCCTTGTCGTGAGATATGGGGTTGGATCTTAGATAATTATGTTTTGTTGCGTGGATTGTGTTTTGACTCTCGAGGAAGAGAAAGTTCATTGTAAATTTAGGATAATGAGTTTGAAGTAAATTGGATTAAAGGATTTCATGGTAAGTCCTTTACTTTGTGGTTGTTAGCGATCATGTTTCCATAGATAAATTTGTTGGTAGTTCTAGTAAGAGTTTTGATGAAACTAAGAAGATTAGAGTGCATAATAAATCTTTCATGTGGATTGTTAGTTGTGGAGTCTACCGTGCCGATGGACCTTAGTAGATTCTAATTGGATTCGAATAATTGGGATTTGTTACTCGAAGTTTCGTGATTAGGGAATATTTCAGTAGAAATCTAATGATTGAAAATGTTGAGGTGTAGCTTGGGTAAATTACATCCTCTTGAGGATTAGAGTATCAGTAGAGTTAGTACTATCGAGTTCTTGTAGATCTTCGTGCCGATTTCATCGTGATCTTCCTATCCCTAAGAATTCGATTTGTTTTGTTTTTGCGTGTTTTGTATATATTTTGTTATCGTGATTTGTGAACTTGATGTTCGAGTCGCTCTATGTACGTGTAATGTCTTGGTATTTGATTTTATCTTTGAGAAAACCTTCAAATTTTCATATTATATTTCTAATTTAACGTTTCAAAGAAGTCTAAAGATGGTTTTTATGTACCCTCTTTTTGGAGAAAATGGATTTCTTTTGCTTTTATATTTGGATTTTGCGTTTGGTTGGATGTTTGGACTTATTATTGGAGACGTCTGGTGACTAGTCCTGCACTTACTAACGTTTGTTTTAAATTTTGATTTCACTATTTCGACATTGGTTTGATTTGGATAAGTAGAGTTCTCGATCGCGACGAACACTCTTGTGATCCATAAATAAAGTTTCGCACTTATGAAAAATTTCCTTAAACCGTTTCGAGAAGAACATCATTTCATAAATGTTTTCCCTTGTAAAAGCTTTCGTGTTGATTTTGTAAACCGATTCTTGTCCTTGATACTTTTGTTTTCTACTCTCAAGTTTCGAGGACGAAACTTTTTAAAAGGTGGGGTGATTGTAATACCCGCAAATGTACCCTATTTTTCTAGTAAAAATATTTTACGGATACTTTTCAGCAAATTTTAGTTTTAATTTAGAATTTAATTTTTCCGAGTCAAATTTAGAATTTCCGAGTTCGTATTTGGAATTTCCGCGAGATTCCATGGGAATCCCGTCTTAAGGCGAGTTTGACTTTTATTGACTTTTTCCTCATATATACTCATACTCCCTTAACCTATTTTCACTCAAACACATTCAATCTTACTTCTTCCTTAAGCAAACCAAACCCTTGCTTCCATAAACTTTCTGATCTTTGAATCATCGTATCTCCTTTGTTTCTTGTTGAAATTCTCGTAAGTTTGTCTTATTCTTTCCCTCTTACCGTATTGGTAATAAAATTACCGTCTTTCTCGCTTTTTAAATTATCCGTCTTTCTCAAGGTGAATGATATTCATCTTTTATTATCTAATTGTATGTAGGTGGAGACTAGGAAGGTTTAGAAATCGATTAAAGACGCAAAAAAGGTAACGGTGAAGGGTTACTCGATATCATTTACGTGTTTTACATGCTTATATGCTAGAAATCGTATTAGAATCTGATTAGTAAGTTTAGGAATCATGTTATGGATGATGATTGATGTTATTTGATGATTGTTGATGATGAATATTGATTGTTGATAGTTATTAGAAATGGATTATGAGAATTGGAAATGATAGGATTGAATTTATGTTGAAGGCTCACGGGTGAATTGGTAACACATCTCACGGTCGTGAAATACAAGTCACGGTCGTGACTTGTGCAGTTTCACTGCACTGACCCCTTTTCGTAAAATGATCATATCTCCTTCGTTACTTGCTTGATTTGGGCTTGTGACCTATCGTTGGAACCGTAAGAGGATAAGCTATCACCTCTACTTAGAATTTATGTATTTGCATGTCTAGAACTCTAGTTATGAAGGTTTGAAGTGAACCCTTATTTTAATTAGTTTCCAAACTTGTTGTTTTGGAGAAGTATCTATGTTTCTTATTTACTATGCTTCTTAAACTTGGTCTAATGCTTATGTATCATGTATTGATTCATGGTTATCATATTTACATTTATATAATGCCATATTCTCAAGCTTTGTGACGGTTTTTGATATGTCCCACTTTGAGTCGGTTTTTACAAATGATACGGTTTGAGCACTATTTTTTCTTGTGCTTTGTACTCTCATTCCCTTGGCTACCTCCACGTTCGTAAGGCTGGAATGTCGGAACGAGGAGGTATCCTACTGCTTAAATGCATGTGTTAGTGGGCATACGACGACGTTGTTGGGAGTTGAACGCTATGCGTTGATCGACCCGGCCGTCAAATGTTGTGTACTTGCGAGGTGGTGTTATTTGCATGTAGCGTACCGCATGTTATGAGGCTTGAGCTCGTTTTCCGCCTCTTTCGTGAAATTGATCTACCGAATTGGGGGGGGGGGGGGGGGTACTCGGCGTCATGTGTAGACGAGTTTGGATGCTGAAAACGTTTATCGTGTGAAAACCGGAAGAAATGTGGGAGATTTCGGGGATTTTGGTCAGATTTAGACTCAGGACGGGTTTATTTATTCGTCGTTCATACAAGGAGGATAAATTAGTCTACATATACAAAACTGTAGCAGCGTGTATGAGTTCAGGGAAGGAAATGTTTATCCCGTGATGCCTGTTAATCATACTTGACATGTACCGATTGCTAGTGCGTTTCATTTACCGTGAGAGATGTCGTCTTTGTGTCGTCTTTGAATGCGTGATTTCATGATATTATTCATGGTCATTGCATGATTGGACACCGTCAATGTCTTGGTTCGTGAATGGATGATAATATGTTGGATTTATGTGATCATCACATGACTTGACTTGGTTTGTCTGTCGAGTCTCAATCTTATCAACTTATACCGCTAACGGTGAGATGCAAGCCCTAGTGAGCGTATTCGGTTGCCTAAGAGTGTCTTCCCCGAGTCTTTGTATAACATGATGGATTCGGACTGTATTCTTCATATGCTCTTATCATTATATATTGAATTGCCTATCTATCCTTATCGTATCTCACATGTATATCTATATGTATGCATGCTCTACTTTTGTATTTCCTTCTATGTACGTTTAATGTGATATGGCTGGGAGAACCCGGAGTTACTCCCCACTGATTGTGGCGTTCATGTTTTTCATGAATGAACAGGTTGCTTGCATGGATGGCTTTTTGCTTATGCTATTTTGGGTTCGGGTGTGAGCTAGCGGGCGTTGTCCCTGGAAGATTAACCTCTAGTCGTTAATTAGCTAGTTTGCTAAACACTTGTTCTTTGTTAACATTTTGAGAGACTCCGTCTCTTTGTTATATTCCGTACTTAGTTTGTAATGTTTTGACACTCATATTTTCTATCTTGCATGCATAAAAGTTTTTAAAACTTCACATTTCCGCTATATAATTCACATGCTTGCATCTTTTATATTTCCGCATTCGCGAGGGTTGTCACAGTTGGTATCAGAGCTTTATCGCTCCCGACGCACACACGTGAACCCTAAACTTAAATTACTTGACCTTGAAATAATAAATGAGAGATGGGTAGATTTAAGGACCTAAGGTGGTAGTCTTTGGTGTACTTGATGTTTGTTAGGTTCTAACTTGTTTGTTGATTGTGTTGAGTGATGTTATGTTTGTTTGTATCTACCGTCTTAAGGTGGATCATGTGTTACCTAGAAGAAGTATCCTCTACCGAAGATTGAAGATTGACAAGCCTAATTGAAGTGTATTTCTTCCTCATCGATGTTTTCTCTCGTCCTTAATGTATCATGCTCTCTTCCTTCTATCTAAGTGCTTCTTCATCATCTAACTTCTTTTTCCCTTGGAAATTACTCTTGTTACTTTCCTCCTCCTTATCAATTGGTATCCTTACCTTACTCTTGTAACATTTTTGTGGGTACCATACCCTTTTGTTTGTGACATATTGTACTTGTTCGGAAGAATTTTAGACTTGGTGGAATGTTAGTGTTGATAAGAATGAATTTTGGTATTCGAGAAAAATTGTGTAGATTAAAGTTCTCCTCTAGTGGTGAGAGTTGGTATTCTTGAGGAAAGTGTGGTAAGGTATGTTTGATGATTTTAATGTATAAATGCTTGCCATGACTTTTGTGTAAATAGTTCATGATATTCGATGGTGTAAGATTGAATGAGTTGGCTATGACTTCTTAACTCATTAGTAATTTAGTCTTTTGGACTTAGAAGTTTTGTATTGTTTTGAAGACCATGCTTATGACAGGTCTAATTGGTGTAAATAAGAAGCTTTGAATGATGTCTTGAGAAGCTTTGAATGATGTCTTGTGGTGCGAAATACTTTTGAGATTAAGTGATGTCTTGTGGTTTCCGATTGTGTGTTTGTGAGTATAGGCTTGGTGGAAAAGCATTTGGCTATAGTTCTTGGATTTAAAGATACTCTCCTCCCTCGCAAGGAACTTGAACTAGCCACAAATATTACTCAACCTCGCAAGGATGAATAAGGATTAACTCACTCTCGCAAGAACGAATTAATTTGATCTTTATAACTCGCAAGCTATGAAGAACACACAAGTAATCTTGTATTAAGCTCTCAAATTGTATGAATAATTCTGATTACATAGCTTGGTATTTATACTACTAATACTTACCTTAAACTAGCTAGATAGAAATTAGGAAAGTGTGAATACTACTTTATTATTAAAAAAGATTATCACACTACTTTATTCAAATTAGTAAACTAGAAACTAGGAAAATAATCAACAAGACTCTCTTATGAAAAGTAAACTTGAGAAATATTCAAACCAAGCTTCCATCTTGCATACATGTTGATGGTTATTCGTGAATTGCGTCACCCGCGTAAACCTTGGACAGCTCAACTTGAAACGATCATATCTCCTTCGTTACTTATCCAAAAAAAGCATGTGACCACTTGTTGGAAAGCTAACATCATGTAGTTTAATATTCAAGTGGAATCACGTCCAAAATAGATATGGATTCTGAGATATTTAGCTTTAAAGTTAAGGGAACGAATCTAAAATGTCAAGACTGAACCAACCTTGCATTTTGAGCATATACCCATGTCCCTCCTATATCATTCTCCCTTTCTTCAAAAAGAATCGTCCCGATTCTTGGACCTACAACCTCCCGGATCAAAAACAATCGTAAAGAATTTAATAGCAAACTTGAATAAGAACTTGAAGCTATTAACGCACACCACCAATCTCTCTTTTAATTCGTCATCTTCAATGTAATTCTCAAATTTGCTACCATCGACACACTTAAGCTTCACTCTTTTCATGTGTCTTCCGTTCTTAAGCTTTCCTTCGTTGTGCCTTCCATTCTTGTGCTCTCCAAAATTAAAACAAAGCTTTCTTGGTAAAACAAGATCATCATGAATATCAATAGGATTCAACTTCATCAAGAAATAAGAATTCCCACCATATAGCTTCGTATCAATGGATATATCAAGTGGTGATTGATAAGGTGCACTAACTTGAGAATTCAAACAAATAGGATCGAACATAAATGTCTCACTCAAGATTGGCGTAAGAGTAAGATCATCTCGTTTTTCATCGCCATAACTTGTGTTATCATGCTCTTCCATGTGAGCTTCAACACAAACTTCTTCAAATTCCTCATCACAAATAGAAGATAATTGAGGATCAACTAATGTCGTATCTTCTATGTACGATTCATCCTCAAAAGAAAATATGTTATCTTCAGTTACATCTTCTATATCTTCATCATCACTTATTGGATCAACAATATAGATGGTGATATCGTCTTCCTCCTTTTCTGTTTCATCATTCGGAATTAAACAGTCTTCTATACTGTTCGTTTGGACAAGGTCAGATATCATCTTTCCCACATCTTCTTCATGTTTCCCTTCTTCATGAACAATATTGGAAGACATACTCTCACCTTCTTCAACCGGACTAGCTTGAAGATGTACGTTGTGAACCATTGCTTCTTGGTGGTCATCATCACCATAAGGATCAACCACGTGAACCTCCTCTTCCTTATTTTCACTTGTCGCCTCCTCCCTTTTACGGTCAGGTAGCACAAAGGTTGGAAGGAGATTACATAATTCATCGATCGTTAGATCGCGTTTTTGTGGGCATTCTTTAGCTATGTGTCCTAGGCCTTGGCACTTGAAACAACGCCTTAACGAACTTCCCTTGTTCTCTACAATCCCACTCTTTGTTGTTGTCTTCACTTCTTGTTTTTTGTGAATGACTTCAAAAGACTCAATCTTTGTCTCTTCTTTCTTTGCTCTTGGACGTTCATACTTTGCTATAATTCCGTCAAGCTCCTTGTGTATATTCTTCCAAAACTTGGCTTCCTCAAATTCCCTTTCTAACCGTTTTATTTCACGATCAAGGTTCTTTAAACCCCAAACCATGATTATAAACACAATGTAGATAAATCACATATTCAAGGACCGTCTTAATTTAAGGAAATCAAGAGCCGAAGCTCTGATACCAAATTGATGTAAAATAAACCAAAATTTTGCCTTTTCAGAGATATCGTTGCAGCGGAAATAAAAACAATATAAAAAGATATGAATTAGTTGTGATATCTCGCAAGATGAACAACTAAGACTTGAACTAGACAAGTAATCTCGCAAGACAACTCGAATAACTCGGATATGACGTGCTCAAACTCTCCCCCCTCGCAAGGAACTCAAATTTGCCACGAATAATACTCAACCTCGCAAGGAAGAATATGGATTAATTCACCCTCGCAAGAACGAACTAACAAACTTAAAGCTCGCAAGCAATAAGAATAAACAAGAAACTCTTGTATTAAACTCTCAAATTGTGTATCTACTACAATGCATAAGACTCCTTATTTATACTACTACAAATTACCATAAACTAACTAGATAGAAATTAGGAAATTAACAAGACAACCACCTTATTTCAGTTTAGGAAATAAGATCATCACACTACTTTATTCAAATTAGGAAAATAATAATAAAACTCTATTTAGGAAAGTAAACTTAGAATTATTCAACCCAAGCTTCCATCTTGCATACATGTTGTTGGTATTTCATTCAATTGCGTCACCCGCGTATACCTTGGACAGCTCAACTTGAAACGATCATATCTCCTTCGTTACTTATCCAAATAAAGCATGTGACCACTTGTTGGAAAGCTAACATCATGTAATTTCATCTCCAAGTGAAATCACGTCAAAATAATCAATAATTTCTGAGTTATTGATCTTTAAAGTCAAGGGAACGAATCTGAAATGTCAAGAGTGACTTAAACTTGCATTTTGAACATATACCCATGTCCCTCCTATATCAGTAAGGTTTCGTTGTAAGTTGAACCATATTACTTGAGGATTATAGATATGAGCGAGATTCGATAATGTGAGCTATGATGGAAATACCTTGGGACGTTAATGATGATGTTTGACTTGATGTTGTACTTTGTTAATAATGAACTCGTGGGCTATATGACTCGAAAATGACCGAGTATAAGAGAGTATTTGTTAGTCCTTCAGTTAAAGAAACCTTTGAGGTTGTGTTGAATATTTGAGCTAAAGGAATGTTATTATACTTGAGTTGCAATTCCGTATTTGGGATTCCGTGAGATATGAAAGGATGGATGAATTCGGTTGTAGTCGATTTATCAAATCTAGGTGTACCTTACTTTGATGATTGTACGTGGTATGATGGTCCCTTGTAAGAGGCCTTTGTAAAGGAATAAATAAGTTGTTTTACTATCGCCTTAAGTTTGAAAGGAGAAATTTTCTGGATTAAACCTTAAACCTTTACTCGTGCCATCATCCCTTTTCATTTCCATTCTTGAATGTTTTTGTCAAGATTGATCTTTAAGAAATTTCAAGCTCGTACCTTCTTTCTTACTCAGATATCTTCATAACTCTACTATCTACTTTGTCTCTTCCTTGACCTCGTTATTTTCAGCGCTCCTCTCTTGTAATCTCGTGCCTTATTTATTCCCGTGTTCTCCTTGAGATTCCTTATCGTTTTCTATCTCGTTGCTCCTTCATCTCTTCTCTAGTGGATTGGATATTCCGTTTTTAAGGCTCAGAGAATAAGCGTGATGTAATTTGGGATTCTTTAGCTATAATATTTGTCCTTGGATTGAGCAAATTTCATGTTATATTTCATCATGGGAAATAGGACTTAAGCTCTAGGATGAATCCTAATAGTGATAATGAATCTTCTCCTAGTAGTTTTGGATTTGGAGTTTGGTACTCTAGTGTTATTTTGAGAATTTAGTTAATTGATAATATTCGTTGTTGTTGAGTATTATATTGGCTGCTTGGGATATCATTTGGGATTTAGACGTCTTTAATTGGTGGATTCTAAAAGAGACTTTGCTTTAGGGTAATTGAGTTGGTACCCAAAGTTTGAGGAGTTTTGTCATAAATGAAAATCGATTCATTTTGAGTTTTAGATGATCTAAATGATTTGAATGGTTGTCTGATTGACAAGTGATAGATCATTTGTGGTTTGGAATTAGTAATTCTCTTTTATTCTTAAGGAATCATAGTTTGAGATTGAGAAATGTTCGTTGCAACTTTGGATAGTGAGTGCTCAGTTGTTATGGAATATAGAGATAGAATGGTGAACCCATTCATCTTGAGGATTAGTAACCACTGTAGTTTGCTAATGTGACTATTTATATTCGAGGCTTCGAGCGTAGTAATGATCGAATTAAGGATGTTAGGGCGTATTAAAGAATTCTTATAACCGATAATGGATTGTGGATTTTCCCTTGTCGTGAGACTTTGGATGAGGCTAGTTGGATCTTAGATAACTATGTTTTGTTGCGTGGATTGTGTTTTGACTCTCGAGGAAGAGAAAGTTCATTGTAAATTTAGGATAATGAGTTTGAAGTAAATTGGATTAAAGGATTTCATGGTAAGTCAGACTTTGTGGTTGTTAGCGATCATGTTTCCATAGATAAATATTTTGTTGGTAGTTTCTAGTAAGAGTTTTGATGAAACTAAGAAGATTAGAGTGCGTAATAAATCTTTCATGTGGATTGTTAGTTGTGGAATCTACCGTGCCGATGGACCTTAGTAGATTCTAATTGGATTCGAATAATTGGGATTTGTTACTCGAGGTTTCGTGATTAGGGAATATTTCAGTAGAAATCTAATGATTGAAAATGTTGAGGTGTAGCTTGGGTAAATTGCATCCTCTTGAGGATTAGAGTATCAGTAGAGTTAGTACTATCGAGTTCTTGTAGATCTTCGTGCCGATTTCATCGTGATCTTCCTATCCCTAAGAATTCGATTTGTTTTGTTTTTGCGTGTTTTGTATATATTTTGTTATCGTGATTTGTGAACTTGATGTTTCGAGTCGCTCTATGTACGTGTAATGTCTTATTATTTGATTTTATCTTTGAGAAAACCTTCGGATTTTCATATTATATTTCTAATTTAACGTTTCAAAGAAGTCTAAAGATGGTTTGTGTACCCTCTTTTTGGAGAAAATGGATTTCTTTTGCTTTTATATTTGGATTTTGCGTTTGGTTGGATGTTTGGACTTATTATTGGAGACGTCTGGTGACTAGTCCTGCACTTACTAACGTTCGTTTTGAATTTTGATTTCACTATTTCAACATTGGTTTGATTTGGATAACTAGAGTTCTCGATCGCGACGAACACTCTTGTGATCCATAAATAAAGTTTCGCACTTATGAAAAAATTTCTTAAACCGTTTCGAGAAGAACATCATTTCATAAATGTTTTCCCTTGTAAAAGCTTTCGTGTTGATTTTGTAAACCGATTCTTGTCCTTGATACTTTTGTTTTCTACTCTCAAGTTTCGAGGACGAAACTTTTTAAAAGGTGGGGTGATTGTAACACCCGCAAATGTACCATATTTTTCTAGTAAAAATATTTTACGGATACTTTTCAGCAAATTTTAGTTTTAATTTAGAATTTAATTTTTCCGAGTCAAATTTAGAATTTCCGAGTTCGTATTTGGAATTTCCGCGAGATTCCATGGGAATCCCGTCTTAAGGCGAGTTTGACTTTTATTGACTTTTTCCTCATTTATACTCATACTCCCTTAACCTATTTTCACTCAAACACATTCAATCTTACTTCTTCCTTAAGCAAACCAAACCCTTGCCTCCATAAACTTTCCGATCTTTGAATCATCGTATCTCCTTCGTTTCTTGTTGAAATTCTCGTAAGTTCGTCTTATTCTTTCCCTCTTACCTTCCTCTATCCGTATTGGTAATGAAATTACCGTCTTTCTCGCTTTTTAAATTATCCGTCTTTCTCAAGGTGAATGATATTCATCTTTTATTATCTAATTGTATGTAGGTGGAGACTAGGAAGGTTTAGAAATCGATTAAAGACGCAAAAAAGGTAACGGTGAAGGGTTACTCGATATCATTTACGTGTTTTACATGCTTATATGCTAGAAATCGTATTAGAATACGATTAGTAAGTTTAGGAATCATGTTATGGATGATGATTTTGTTATTTGATGATTGTTGATGATGAATATTGATTGTTGATAGTTATTAGAAATGGATTATGAGAATTGGAAATGATAGGATTGAATTTATGTTGAAGGCTCACGGGTGAATTGGTAACACATGTCACGGTCGTGAAATACAAGTCACAGTCGTGACTTGTGCAGTTTCACTGCACTGACCCCTTTTCGTAAAATGATCATATCTCCTTCGTTACTTGCTTGTTTTGGGCTTGTGACCTATCGTTGGAACCGTAAGAGGATAAGCTATCACCTCTACTTGGAATTTCTGTATTTGCATGTCTAGAACTCTAGTTATGACGGTTTGAAGTGAACCCTTATTTTAATTAGTTTCCAAACTTGTTGTTTTGGAGAAGTATCTATGTTTCTTATTTATTATGATTCTTAAACTTGGTCTAATGCTTATGTATCATGTATTGATTCATGGTTATCATATTTACATTTATATAATGCCATATTCTCATGCTTTGTGACGGTTTTTGATATGTCCCACTTTGAGTCGGTTTTACAAATGATACTGTTTGAGCACTATTTTGTCTTGTGCTTTGTACTCTCATTCCCTTGGCTACCTTCCACGTTCGTAAGGCTGGAATGTCGGAACGGAGAGGTATCCTACTGCTTAAATGCATGTGTTAGTGGGCATACGACGACGTTGTTGGGAGTTGAACGCTATGCGTTGATCGACCCGGCCGTCAAATGTTGTGTACTTGCGAGGTGGTGTTATTTGCATGTAGCGTACCGCTTGTTATGAGGCTTGTGCTCTTTTCCGCCTCTTTCGTGAATTGATCTACCGAATTTGGGGTACTCGGCGTCTATGATTGACCGAGTCTTGGATGCGAAACGTTTATCGCATGTCGAACCGGAAAATGTGATTTCGGGATTCTGGCCAGGATTTAGACTAGGACCGGGTATTTTATCGTCGTCCTACCAGGAGGAAATTAGTCTACATATACGAAATTGTAGCATCGTGTATGAGTTCAGGGAATGTTTATCCCCGTGGATGCCATTTAATCATACTTGCCATGTACACGATGCTAGTGCGTTTCATTTACCGTGAGAGAGGTCGTCTTTGTGTCGTTGTTCTTGAATGCGTGATTTCATGATTTTATTCATGGTCATTGCATGACTTGGCATCGTCATTGTATTGTTATGTGTGGATGGGTGATTACATGATTGATATTATGGTCATTCGATGACTTGGCATGGTTTGTTTGTCGAGTCTCAATCTTATCAAACTTATACCGCTAACGGTGAGATGCAAGCCCTAGTGAGCGTATTCGGTTGCCTAAGAGTGTCTTCCCCGAGTCTTTGTATCACATGATGGATTCGGACTTGTACTTCTTATACTCTTATCATTATATATCGAATTGCCTATCTATCCTTATCGTATCTCACATGTATATCTATATGTATGCATGCTCTACTTTTGTATTTCCTTCTATGTACGTTTAATGTGATATGGCTGGGAGAACCCGGAGTTACTCCCCACTGATTGTGGCGTTCATGTTTTTCATGAATGAACAGGTTGCTTGCATGGATGGCTTTTTGCTTATGCTATTTTGGGTTCGGGTGTGAGCTAGCGGGCGTTGTCCCTGGAAAATTAACCTCTAGTCGTTAATTAGCTAGTTTGCTAAACACTTGTTCTTTGTTAACATTTTGAGAGACTCCGTCTCTTTGTTATATTCCGTACTTAGTTTGTAATGTTTTGACACTCCTCGTATTTTCTATCTTGCATGCATAAAAGTTTTTAAAACTTCACATTTCCGCTATATAATTCACATGCTTGTATCTTTTATATTTCCGCATTCGCGAGGGTTGTCACATCCATTCACAAAAACCAATCAACTTTCAAACAACACTCCATCTTCATCTTCACCAAATAAAAATGGTTCGACTTTCAGACCATTCCAAACCCACCGCAGAAACACTTCCAAGGGGTATTGCTACACCCCAAATAAAAGCCGAAAACTTTGAAATCAAACCGGCGTTCATTAACCTTATAGAAAGAAGCCAATTTAGTGGCAATGCCACAGAAGATCCCAACCTTCACATCCAAAATTTCTGTGACTATTGCTCCACTATCAGACAAACTGGAATCACCCAAGGGCAAATTAGAGAGATGCTTTTCTCATTTTCTTTGAGGGGTAAGGCAAAGTTGTGGATATATAGCCTTGATAAGGTTACATTAGGTATCACCGATTGGGAGAGTTTAGCTCTTGCCTTCTACCAAAAGTACTTTCCTCCAGAAAAGACCGCTTTGTTGAGAAGTCATATCACTGGTTTCCAACAAGGGGATGATGAGAGCCTATATGAAGCTTGGGAGAGGTACAAGGATTTGCAAAGAGAGTGTCCTCATCATGGGATAGATCCATGGCTCCTTGCCATCACATTCTATAATGAGTGTTATATAGAGTCCCGTCGTATCCTGGATTCTGCTAACAATGGAAGATTTGATCAAATTAATGTTGACATTGCTCACACTACCATTGAATCCATGGTAATTCACGATTCTCAGTATAGAATTTCCCGCTCCATACCATGGAAATCTAAGCAAGAAGACCCCATTTTGACACTTTTACAAGCTCAAGTAGCCCTTCTCACACAAAAGCTAGAACAAATTCAATCCTTTACATCTCAACAAAGTGAAAATGGTGTAAGTAAACTTGAAGCCATAATGCTGCAATTAGCTCAAAGGCAAGACACCATGATAGCCCAATTCCAAGAGAGCGATCAAGCTAAGGACGCCGCCATCAAATTGTTGGAAGCTAAAATTTCCCAATATACCTCTTCTAATACCCACCAAAAGCAAGGGCAGCTGCCTTCACAATGTTACCAACCTCACAAAACTGTAAATGCCATTTCCTCGAGGAGTGGTCAGCAAAATGATGAGCACGTGGTTGTTGATGTTGAAGATGAGGTGCCCATGTCAAAGGGGAAAGAGCCCGAGATTCCTATTGAGATCAAAGTCCCATTTCCCCAAAGATTAGCCAAGCACAAGGAGGAGGCAAAGTATGGTAAATTCCTTGACGTCGTCAAGAATTTAAAGGTAACAGTCCCTTTCATTGAATTGCTTTCCCAAGTTCCTTCTTATTCCAAGTTTATGAAGGAAGTCCTCAAAAAGAAGAGATCCTTCAATGAGACTAAGACGTAGCTTTCACTGAAGAGTGCAGTGCACTCTTGCAAAATAAGTCTCCACCAAAACTTAAGGACCCTGGTAGTTACTCCATCCCTTGCACTATAGGCACGTATACCATTGATAAGGCCCTTTGCGACCTAGGTGCTAGTGTAAGTGTCATGCCCTTTTCTATGTTTGAAAAACTTAACATGGGTGCTTTGAAATGCACTAATATTACTTTGCAAATGGCGGACCGTTCTCTAAAACAACCTATGGGTGTTTTAGAAGATGTGCCCGTCAAAGTTGGTAAGTTTTTCATTCCCGTTGACTTTCTAGTACTTGACATGGCCGAGGACTCTCAAATCCCAATCATTTTGGGAAGACCCTTTTTGCACACCACTGGTGCAGTTTTTGATGTCAAGAATGGGAAGTTGACATTAGAGATAGGAGATGACAAGGTGACATTTAGTAAAAATTCCACCGTTAGGAGTCCTGTGCTAGAAGACTCATGTTATGTGCTTGATGTTGATGACTCTTCTATTGTTTCTTCTATGCCTCGATCCTTACTGACGGATCCGTTGGAGGCACAGGTTAGTGTTGATTCTCTTGCAGGTGAGCATACTAAAAGCACTACTGCTAAAAGTGCTAGAAGAGGCTATTCTCGGAAAAGCTTGGCATGGATGGAGAATGTAAAGAACGCTATGATGATGAGCTTGGATGATAGTGAGCTTAAAGATAAAGGATGATTTCAAAGAAAGAAATGGAGTCTAGCAAGACTTTTTAAATTGCGCTTCTCGGGAGGCAACCCGTGTTCCTTTTTTTTTGCATTTTTTATTGTATTCCCTTTTTCATTGTTAGGATTTATTTTGCAGATGAAAGAGTTTTTGAAGAATCTATAAAGACCTTCCTTGTCAAGTCCAAAAGACTAGCTTGGGGGAGTCCGCGCTGACTAGTAAGCTTAACTCTTCTTTCATTTTTCGTATTCCCCATTAAGCATCTCATTGCATATTTTGTCTTTGTGCTCACATTGAGGACAATGTGATGTTTAGCTTGGGGGAGGGATTGCATTTTCCCATTTTGCATTTTCCCATTTTGCATTTTTCAAATTTTGAATAAAAGAAAAAGAAGATTTTTGAGGAAATTTAAAAATTTCTGAACGTAATTGAATGCTTTTCATGCTTTGCTTGCTTGTTTACTATGCTATCATGTTACATTTCCCAAACTTAGAGCTTTCAAAAGATAATGATTCAATATTCATTGAATTGTGCATACATGGGGAAGTCTTGTACACAGTAGGCATGGAATGAATCTATAGATGAGTACGCTTGATCTTGACATTTGGCAAGTTACATATATTGTAAGGTAGAACCTCCTTAGGTTGGTACATCTATACCCAGTCTCATCTAGGTGTGTGTAGTTCTCCTTGTGATGTGTGTCATGTCAAAACGCATAAGTATGGTTCTCATTTCATTCCTATAAGCATTGCATTCATGATTCACTAAGATTTGAAGCCTTTTTCACTTTGAATTACACCTCAAAATTAGCCCCTTCATACAAATGTTTCGCAAAATAATACCTACATATAAAAACTGCCTACCTTTTGAGCTAGTAGCTAGACTATAGTGTATGGGTGCTCTTTTGAGAAGATTTTGTTACTTGATGTCAAAGTGAATTTGGGAGAACAAAAATGTTCAAGAAGTGATGATATGTTCAAAAGAAAAGAAAAAAAAGAAAAGAGAAAAGAGAAAAAAAAGAAAGAAAGGAAGAAATAAAATAGAAGAAGTTGTGAGTATCTCCTCAAAATGTCAAGTCAATATTCAAAAGGAGTTTAACCCTTGTGTTTCGTGTGTAATAAGGGAAATTGATCGAAAGTTTGGATTGAGTATTCATTTATCATTGGTCAGTTGCTAGCTCATTCTAACCTTCACTTGACCATAACAGTTTGTGCAACAGGAGTTCAAGATCAAATACAAGTCACATTAGCCAGCTCAAGAGGACAGAGTCTAGCAAGGTCAAGGAGTCCACAAAGCAACTCAACCAGCACCCTAAAACCCTACATGACTAACTATGATAACCTACTCTACAATCCCAACACTCCCAACAAAAACAACCTAACCTATAGCCAGAGAACAACCCACAAAAACAACCCCAACCCCAACAGACAACAAGAAAACAGCCCGAGTACAATTCAGCCTCAGTCACCTTGGGCAGGGTCCATGGTGAGCTTCTACACCTAGACACATCCAACCAATGCTCAAACTTGGTCCTAGGGAGGGTCCTCTACATTTTTGTCCAGGATTTCTCCTTGAGAAAACGTCCACATAAAAAGTTAGTTTAGGGACCAAGTTCAACAGTCAGATTTCAACCCTTTTGTGCAGTAGTTAATATGTCACTGTCAACCTTCCCCTTTTGAACAAGCATTGCGTGAGGGACCTTCAGCACATCTTTGGGATCCATCCTACTTCAGTTTGGCTCACAAACCCAAGCTTGAAAGTCCACTCTCCATCCAAGACAAACCTGATCAAACAATTAAGGAAGATTGTCCCTTTAGAAACTACTTTTCTGTTTTTCTACTTTATGTCAGTTTCCTGCAAGTTTGTAGCTGTTATTTTGTTTCATGTTGTAAGCCTTTGTGGCCCTAGATATCTCCTAAACGTCTGAGTTGTATCCTTGTTGCCTATATAAGGCCTTACCTAATGAAATGCAAATCAGATTTGAGTAAAACTTTAAGAACTGAAACATTGTTTCTGTTTGAACTCTTGGCTGTGTGCTGGAGTATCCTTCCTTTGCTGTGTGCTGGGAAGAGAGTCTAGGTTCTTTGCTGTGTGCTGGGGCCAAGTCTCAACCCTCAACCATTGGCTGTGTGCTTTGGTTAAGGTCCTATCTGTCCTAACCTCTGCATTCAGTCCAGAAATCAAACGTAGCTAGTGTGTTCAGTTCAAAGCTTTGTTTCCTTGTGTTTTGTCTATTTCCCCTATAATTTCAGTGCAAATTGGTTATCAGAGCTTTGGTTTGTGAGTCCATTTTCCCCCAACTACATTAAAAACACAAAAAACAACCATGAGTGAAGAGAGAGTTGCAGGGCTGGAGGCTACAGTCCAAGGCCTTACCAGAACTGTTATGGAAGTCACAAGATCTGTTAATGAACTCCTTGATGGTCATCTTAACAATGACATGAGGGGAGGCAGGGGTCGAGGAAGGGGAGCACCAATGCCACCTATTGGAGGTAGAAGAAGACCCCACCTGGAACAAGAAGATGCGTCAGAATCAGATGGCTCAGAGCAGGATCAACCAGGGCACCATGACAAAGACCTAAAGGTAGAAATTCCTGACTTCTTAGGTAGCATGAACCCTGATGACTTCCTAGATTGGCTAAGGTCAGTAGAAAGGATCTTTGAATTTAAAGGATACTCTGATAGGAAAGCTTTTAAGATTGCTATTATGAAACTTAAGGGATATGCCTCACTATGGTATGAAAACATGAAAAATCAAAGGAGTAGGGAGGGTAAGGAACCTGTTAAGTCTTGGTCTAAGCTGAAAAAGAAACTCAAAGATAAGTTTGTGTCTAGGGATTACACTCAAGACATGTTCATTAAACTGACACACCTTAAACAAGACCAGAAACCTGTTGAATCCTACTTAAGAGATTTTGAACAACTTACTCTCCAATGTGAGGTTATGGAGAAGCCTGAACAGAAGATTGCTAGGTTCCTAGAAGGGCTTGATGAGAGGGTGGCTAGCAAAGTTAAATTGCACAACATCTATTCCTTTGAGGAAGCTGTTAACCTGGCCCTCAGGGTGGAGAAACTGGGAAAGGGAAAGACCAGTGCATCTAGAACACCATCAAGAACACACTATAAACCTTATGTGGGGGCTAGGATAGGAGAACCTGTCATCCCTGCTAAAACACCTGTTACTGTTGACAAAGGTAAAGGTGTTGAGTCTAGCCAAAAGAAAACCATTCCCCTAAAGAAATGTTTCCAATGCCAAGGGTATGGTCACTTTGCTAGGGAATGTCCCACCAAAAGAGCTCTTAGCACCCTGGATGTGGTACATTGGGGAGAGGATGAAATCTTGGTGTGTGATGATGAGATGGAGGAAGCTGAGGTGGAGGTTAATGAGGAGCTGGTGGAACCTGATGCTGGGTTAAGCCTAGTAACATGGAGAGTGATGCATACACAACCTCAACCATTAGAGGAAGACCAGAGGCACCAAATCTTCAGGACTAGGTGTACCATCAAGGGGAGAGTCTGTAATCTGATCATAGATGGAGGGAGTTGTACAAATGTTGCTTCAAAAACCCTGATAGACAAACTGACCCTACCAACCAAAGACCACCCTCACCCTTACAAACTTAGGTGGCTAAACAAGGGAGCTGAAGTAAGAGTTGATCAGCAGTGTGTGGTACCCTTCTCCATTGGGAAGGGATATGTTGATGAGGCTCTGTGTGATGTGCTTCCCATGGATGCTTGCCACCTCCTACTGGGCAGGCCTTGGGAGTTTGATAGAGATGCTGTCCACCAGGGTAGGGAGAACACTTACTCATTCAAGTTTCGGAAGAAGAAGATCATATTGGCTCCTTTACCCCCTACCTTAAAGGGAAATTCACCTCTCATTACAGAAACTGCCAAAGAGACCTTACTGTTGAGTGAGTCAGAGATAGTGCAAGAGTTGAGTGACCTGAGGCCAGTGTATGTACTCCTTACCAAAGAAGTTGGGATGATTCCTAGTCATGTTCATGAGGAGGTACAGGATCTACTGAAGGCCTATGAGGATGTGTTCCCAGATGAGCTTCCTAGTGGGTTACCTCCACTGAGGGGAATTGAGCATCACATTGACTTGGTACCTGGGGCTGTCTTACCCAACAAACCTGCTTATAGAAGTGACCCCAAGGCAACACAGGAGCTACAATCTCAGGTGGGAGAGCTGCTTAACAAGGGTTATGTTAGAGAGTCCCTTAGTCCCTGTACTGTGCCTGCTCTGCTAGTACCAAAGAAAGATGGAACCTGGAGGATGTGTATAGACAGCAGAGCCATTAACAACATCACCATTAAGTATAGGTTCCCTATACCTAGGCTTAATGACATTCTTGATGAGTTAAGTGGGGCTCAGGTGTTCACCAAAATTGACCTTAGGCAAGGCTATCATCAAGTGAGGATTAGAGCTGGGGATGAGTGGAAAACTGCTTTCAAAACCAAGCATGGGTTGTATGAATGGCTGGTGATGCCTTTAGGGCTCTCAAATGCCCCTAGCACATTCATGAGGCTGATGACAGAAGTACTAAGACCCTATTTGGGGAAGTTCATTGTGGTCTACTTTGATGATATTTTGGTCTATAGCTCCAACAAGAAAGAACACTTGCAACATCTGAAGATTCTATGTGAAATTCTGAGGGAGAACAAACTATTTGGCAAGCTAGAGAAGTGCACTTTCATGCAACCTGAAGTTCACTTCGTGGGGTTCATAATCTCAAAAGATGGGGTGGCTGTTGATCCTGAAAAGGTCAATGCTATGAAAGACTGGCCTGTACCTAGAACTGTGACTGAGGTAAGGAGCTTTCATGGGCTAGCATCCTTTTATAGGAGATTCATCAAGGGTTTCAGTTCCATCATGGCTCCCATCACTGAATGTATGAAGAAGGGGGAGTTCAACTGGAGTGACAAGGCTGAGAAATCATTCAACTTGATCAAGGAACTGCTATGTAGATCTCCTCTGCTAGGTCTACCAGACTTCAATAAGCTATTTGAAGTAGAGTGTGATGCTAGTGGGCTAGGCATTGGAGCTGTGCTGGTGCAAGAGAGGAAGCCTATAGCCTACTTCAGTGAGAAATTAAATGGAGCCAGGCTGAACTACTCTACTTATGATAAGGAATTCTATGCAATAGTAAGGGCCCGGAACCACTGGGGGCACTATCTGAAACCCAAGCCCTTTGTACTACATTCAGATCATGCGGCCCTAAAGTTTATTAATGGCCAGCACAAGCTCAACCCAAGGCATGCAAAGTGGGTGGAATTTCTCCAATCCTTCTCCTTCTCAAGCAAATACATTGAAGGGAAAAACAATGTAGTAGCTGATGCCCTATCTAGGAGGTCTATGATGCTAACATACATGGAACAGAGGGTCCTAGGCTTTGAGTTCATGAAGGAGCTCTACCTAGAGGATCCAGACTTCAAGGGGGAATGGGAGGTGTACTCAGAGGGATAGCTCAAGAAGGGGAGCAGATACTTAACACATGATGGCTTCCTCTTCCAAGGGAACAAGCTGTGCATTCCCAAAGGACCCTACAGGGGTCTGCTAGTCAAGGAAGTTCATTGTAATGGACTTGCTGGCCACTTTGGGGTACATAAAACCTATGAGATTTTACAAGATCAGTTCTATTGGCCCAAGATGCTAGGGGATGTGCAGGACACCATTAAAAGATGCAAACCATGTCAGTTAGCAAAGGCTCA
>JAIUZE010022474.1:0-23955 GCA_022085475.1 Heliosperma pusillum | reverse complement strand
ACTATGTTTAAGTCAATAAAGTCAAACTTGACTTAAGACGGCTTTTTCATGAAATCTCGCAGAAATTCCAAATACGAACTCGGAAATTCTAAATTCGACTCGGAACTTAAAATTCTAATTTAAAACTTAAATTTACTGAAAAGCTTTCGTAAAATATTTCTACTAGAAAAATAGGGTACATTTCCGGGTGTTACAAGTTATTAAGCATAGCTATTATTACACATAATGAGAGATATAAAGCATCATTAAGATAGCTAATAATAACCATAATGACATACAATGAATCCGCCTCTAAATACTCGTATCCCAACTCGTATCATCCGCCCTTTGTTAAAAAAGAATTTTCCCAATTCTTGTGCCTCCTAATGTCGAGATAAGGGTTGTGATATGCGTCCTTGCTTGGCTGTCAAAATGCCTGGATTGAATACCTTGGACGTTTGCTGTTGGTTCACAAAGATGGTATCACACATAGATTCGATGTGGACTTGGTGTGACTAACCCAAGATTGGATTACTTAATCCATTGGGTCAACTTGGATGCCCTAAGTTATGTGGGTACGGAATTTTGTAATTCGACAATAGACGACATCTAATCTAGACACGACTTGGATCCATACTTGGATCGAAGTGGCCCAAATGGCCTGTGCTAAACGTCCTTAAGACGGGTTATAATGGTTGTGTGACTCGTGGACACGACTCAAAACGTAACAAATTCTATGCTCAGTTCGGATTGGATTGGTAAAAAGCAAATTGGATCATTTATAAAATTATGATTGATTGTAAATTGAGTTTTTAAATGGGCAACATGCCGGCTAGAAAATGGCTATTTCGGCCGAAAATCCTAGGTCTATTTGGGCAGCATTCCGCGTTTTTTTTTTAAAACAATGCAATTTGAATTCAAAACCATAACATAGAAACCATTTAGCAATTAGTCACTCATAAAATATTTGATGTATAATCCTCGACCTGTAATTCTCGGCCAGTAAAAATAAAGGTCAATACCCTTCCAGCAACTTTACCAAGTGAATACATTCTCGCTAAGCAATGTGCAATAGGGTAGTCATAATCCAACGGTAAAACGAGTGGAGGAAGTTGATGTAAAGGAATGTGCAACACACCTTGCCTATTGGGACATCACCCCTTGCCCATGACAAAGATGGGAGGGCGGCCTGGGAAAAGACTAACGGGTACACGCATGCCTCGTTGTACTACAAGTATCCTTTTACTAATCATTACTTTCTTTTCAAGTCTCACCTTCTAGGAAAGAATTCTAAAAAAATGTGTAATCAAGTCGATCTTCCCCAGCGGGATGGCCAAACTGTGGACACCGCCTGCGATCACTTCGCAGGGATCTGAGAGGGCATATCGACCCATTGTATAACCCGAATCGAATTAATGTTGATAGAAGTCGCCACCAAGTTTTCTAGGAACTTGAAACCATTAAAGTCAACTTTACACCTCTCGTCAAATGCAAAGTGAGAATCAACAACGAGTTATTAAAGCATAGAGACATGTCTCCCTAAATCACTCGATTGAATGACTCTCTTGACAAAATGAATTCGGACAATCGAAAACCATTGATTTTGAGTAAGGGGTGAAGGTACGTGTTGGGAAGTTCATTATTTGAACACCCAACCCCACCCGTTTCGATAACGGCGTCTATTGCTCAAGTAATGGTGTTTCAAAGAAATTCGTAGCTACGACGATTATGATATGCAAATATCGTTTTACATAAAATAACCTAAATATGTGAATCCTGTTATAAGTGGTTTAATGCATGATTGACTTCGTCGAAATTGTTTAGTATATGAGATGCATGTCTGATTTACGTCATTTTACCCCTACTTTTACCCTTATTTTATACTCGATTTTGTGTGCTCCAATCTTTAAATAAGCTCATTTTACTACTTATTTAAAATTTATTAGTTTTATCATAGTTGCTGCGATTAATTGTTATTTTCGTAGGATTGGTATTGCTGTATTGTTATATTAATTTTTTAGGATCCGATTCGAGAGTAAACGAATATTAAGTGAAGCAAGACGAGATTGAGACGAGTCAAAAGAAGTCAAGCCATAAACTTGACCAACTCTATTAAATTCAATCATTCACCACTTAACCCTCTTTCACCACTTATCTCAACACCATGAATTACTCAATACCAAGAATCACTAACCCTCCATTTCACCATCCTCCATATCAAATTTCCAACAAACAACAGCCGCACCCATCCATCATAAAACTCACCATTAACCACCATTTGAGACCGACGTGGTTCCTTCTCATCTCACACCATGTGCAAGCCCACCGTCCACCGTTATCTTCAAACCCAGGGAATCAAAAGCGCAGTCCAGCTCACCTCTTCCTTCTCTGTCAATTCAAACAACAAACACCACAATACCACGACAAACTTGGCCAATTGTGATGTGTAGGACACGAGTCGTAAGCAAACTGGTTCATGTTATTATGGTTGAAATTGGAAAAAGCCGAGCACATGTCAGCCAACTCACTGGGGGTCAGTGGTGAGACAGTAGCATTCGGAGAGGTGCCTTAATGCTTCTTGGTGGACGTACATAAGTTGTAATAGCGATAAAGGGAAAGACTAGGGAATGGGTGTCTTCGACACTCGCAATCTTAGACTCAATCTTATGACCTAACTCAGACTTAGACTTAGACTTAGACTCAGTATCACAATATGTGCTTCGCTTGTCTTTGAAGATTATTTCTTCTCTAGTAGCCAACTTGAATAGGTGACCCGAATTATCCGTCCATTTAATAGTCTTCCGCCATCTTGTGCAAGCCCTATGAAGAACTAGATCATAAATAAGGGTAGAAGGGTCAAAATTTTCGCTTCTAAGTACAGGATTTACCAAATCTTCGATTGGGGTCATGGCAATCCTTTCTTCTCTAAAGAAAAGACCTAAGCTTTCCCATTTACGATAGATGTTGATTCCTTCTTCGATGGCATGGCGGTCAAAATGTTTTTGGAAATATAATAACAATCATGGAATACTTCGATTCCAGCAACCATTTTCTTACTCTTAGAGTCATAAAATGGTTCAGAAAAGTCTAGGCATGTTGTTTCTTCTCCAGCTTTGACAAAATACGCATTTACAGTTGGGTAGTAAGGTTCCATGGGGATTCCATGTAACTATTGATTTTGACCGATCCCTTTTTTCTCTGAACGTCTTCTTCAGTTGGCTTGTATCCCAAACCAAATATTTTCCCACTTGGTAAGGCATCATTCATTATAGGTGTACCGTATTTTATAGGGTACAGAGAAAGACGCGACCAAAGTAACGACCTTATTTTATGCAGTACCTCGCATGCATAGCTTTCCATGAACATATCTATGTTGGCTAAGTCGAAGTTAGATTTTGTTGCATTCACAATCCCGAAATCACAAAGCCCGTTCTAAGCCTCAATGTTGACTTGTGAGGTGGCGTTAGTTTTAGTTAGCATAAATGGCGTAGCTTTAATTGTTATAGCTTTCACTTTCATTGGGATCTTGATCTTCCTATGCAAGGTAGAGGACACGACCCTAAGAGAATGGATCCATGGGCATCCTAACAAGAGATTGAAAGAAGAAGTGACATCTATCACTAGGTATTCTACCTACTTCTCAATTCGTCCAACACAAATAACTAAACTGACGAGCTCGACTATTCAACGTACTGTGCCATCGAAAGCACGAACCAATTATTGTTAGGGATGAGATCATTCTTTTTAATACCCATAATTTGTGCGGTTTTCATGGGAATCACATTCACAGACGAATTGTCAGCGACAAAGGTCATTGGGATATGTTTGTGACGACATGGCACAATAATGTAAAGAGCCAGGTTGCGCCGTGACCCATAAGTTGGTAGATCTTTGTCTGATAAAGCTACGATATTAGTAAGCCGCGGTTGATTGTGAGAAATAGAGGGGAACATGTCATCTTGAGTAGTTGTCGGTGACACAGTCATGTTCATGTTCATGTTCATTAGAGCTCGTATGAACTCAAAATAAGTTGTAATATAGACATGTCAGCCGTAGTCTTTTGGAGTTGCTTAATTTGGAAAGTCTTTGAGGTTGATCCTTCATTAAGAACCTCAACTAATTCATTTGCTTGAGAGGGGACCGCCTTCAGGGTTTTTTTGGAGGTTGAGGCATGGTTAGCCTTCTCAACTTGGTAAGGTCGTCCAGATCGAGTCAAATGGTTGAACTCAAGAGCGATCTTTCTAGCTTTAAACAATTCATCCTTAGTGTGTGGAACAAAACACCCTAGTCTAGGTACATATCTTCCTCCTCATCCTCCTAGATACCATTATCTTTGTTGGAGGCATGTAGGATGAAGGGAGTACAATCAATGGCAAAACTCCTAATGTGAATTTCATTCTTCATTGGGATTCGCAAAAAACACGAACAATCAACGAAAATGTCCCCCACGAATATCCCATTCTTTCGCCATGGGCGAATGAGATGAGAGTAATCCCGAGCTTCTTCAATAAAGGGCCAATTTGAGTGATCTACAAATGGGTTGTTGATATTTTTGGGTTTGATGGTAGGTAATGGAATGGTCGTATTTTCAATTATATCTTGTATATGTGCTTCAATCTAAAGCACTTCTCCGTGTCATGACCCCCATCACGGTGAAAGGCTCTGTAAGCATATGCCTTAAACCATTTGGGATTCTTGTTGGTTGGAGAGTCCGGAGTTGGACCGATGGGTCAATACCCTTCAACCAACTTTACCAAGTGAATACATTCTTGCTAAGCAGTGTTCAATCGGGTAGTCATAGTCCAACGGTCAAGCGAGTGGAGGAAGTTGATGTAAAGCAATGTGCAACACACTTTGTATATTGGGACATCACCCCTTGTCCATCACAAAGATGGGAGGGCGGCATGGGAAAAGACTAACGGGTAGACGCATGCCTCGTTGTACTACAAGTATCCTTTTACTTAACATTACTTTCTTTTCAAGTCTCACCTTCTAGGAAAGAATGCTTAAAAAAATGTGTAATCTAGTCGTTCTTCCCCAGCGGGATAGCCAAACTGTGGACACCGCCTGCGATCGCTTCGCAGGGATCTAAGAGGGCATATCGACCCATTGTATAACTCGAATCGAATCAACGTTAATTGAAGTCGCCACCAAGTTTTCTAGGAACTTGAAACCATGAAAGTCAACTTTACACCTCTCGTCAAAAGCAAAGTGAGAATCAACTACGAGTTATTAAAGCTTAGAGACATGCCTCCCAAAATCACTCGAATGAATGACTCTCTTGACCAAATGGATTCGGACATTCGAAAACCATTGATTTTGAGTAAGAGGTGAAGGTACGTGTTGGGAAGTTCATTATTTGAACACCCAACCCCACCTGTTTTGATAACGACGTCTATTAATCAAGTAATGGTGTTTCAAAGAAATTCGTAGCTACGACTATTATGATATGCAAATATCATTTTACATAAAATAATCTAAATATGTGAATCCTGTTATAAGTGGTTTAATGCATGATTGACTTCGTCGAAATTGTTTAGCATATGTGATGCACGTCATATTTACGTCATTTTACCCCTACTTTTACCCTTATTTTATACTCGACTTTGTGTGCTCTAATCTTTAACTAAGCTCATTTTACTACTTATTTAGAATTTATTAGTTTTATCATAGTTGCTGCGATTAATTGTTATTTTCGTAGGATTGGTATTGTTGTTTTGTTATATTAATTTTGTAGGATCTGATTCGAGAGTAAAAGAATATTAAGTGAAGCAAGACGAGATTGAGACGGGTTAAAAGAAGTCAAGCCATAAACTTGACCAACTCTATTAAATTCAATCATTCACCACTTAACCCTCTTTCACCACTTATCTCAACACCATGAATCACTCAACACCATGAATCACTCAACACCATGAATCACTAACCCTCCATTTCACCATCCTCCATATCAAATTTCCAACAAACAACAGCCTCACCAATCTATCATAAAACTCACAATTAACTACCATTTCAGAATGACGTGGTTCCCTCTAACCTCACACCGTGTGAAACCCCATCATCGACCTCCATCTTCAATCCCAGGCTCGAAATCAAAAGACGAGTCCAGCTCACCTCTTCCTTGTCTGTTAATTTAGACAACAAACACCACAATAACACAACAAACACTGCCTTAAACTCGACAACGAAGAGCGGAGAATTTGAGCACCAGCTGTTGACCTCCGACGCAACACCTTCGCTTCCGACCAACACCACAACCTCACATCACCCTACTCCCCTTCGTGCAAGAAATGACGCACCACCAGGTGCGACTATAAGCAGCTAGCGCCATTGATATCAACACCATTCTCATTACAAGCTTCTCAGAAATCATCTCTCATCCTCCGCCAATCAAACCCGACACCAGTTCCCGTTCACATCCACGCATTCACACCACCCCAAATCGATTCCGCCGCGCATCATCTGTCGAGCAGTAGCTAATACTCTAGTAGGATAGAAAATAGAAAACTCCTTCTTATTTTTTTTTCTCTCTTTATCAGTTTAAGATTATCTATTTAATTTGATCTCAAGTTTTCATCTTTTTTAATTCTCTTTGAAGATCTACTTTCATTTTCCCATTTATATAAGTTTGATATCATTTTCTCAATCTCTCCTTTATTATTGCTCTTGCCTATCATTATTTTTTATAGCTTTAGTGTTGAATTATATTAAAGTTCTTATTTTTATGCATTTAATTATTTTTATTCCATGTTTATTGTTAATGGTTAATTTAATATTATCCTTGTTTGAGTAGATAATTTCAATGGTTTAAGGGGAATTTGAATTTTTCGTTAGGGGTTGATTTGATTGTTTTAAATTGGGTGTTTTCATGTTGTTATGGTCTCCAAGTTTAATACACTTCAAGTATTTATTTAATTGCCTATGCGGTTTTACATTCAACTAATCTTTTGTTTGGACCAACCTTTAGATCGAGAGACTAGGTTGGACTATAGAATAGCTTAAACTTGGTAGGGCAGACTAGAAAGATGCGAGAGCCCGCTAGTTGGACCTAAGGCGGTCATAAGACCGAGAGGACGTGACCCGAGCCTAGACCTTACTTCACTTTTGACCCCAATTCTTTTATAGCCTCTTATCATTCAAATGAACCCGATCGACCCTAGTTCTTCCTTTATTTGATTTTGTTTATTTGCATTTTATTGTGTTTATTTTAATCTTCTCAACTTGCTTTAATTTTCTTTACTTATTGTTTATTAGTTTTAGATCAAATCGAAACCCAAATAATTGTGAATTTGTGTAGACATAAGACTTAGTTAGGCAACCTCATAACTATCTCTCATGCTTGTGGTTCGACCCCTACTCCACTAGCTACCTAGTTAGTTGGCCCTTAGGGTATTTATTTGATTTGGGAGTGACGATTTTGCCCTCATCAATATGCGTTTGTTAACTGATACGTAAAATAAATGAAAAAAAAATATATTACAAACCGGGCATCTCGCCACAAAATCGACTCAAAGACAATGACTGAAGATTACAACTTGATTTTATATACAAGTTAACTAAAAAAGAAAGCAAAAGACGCCTCTGATAGTGGTGAATCGATCGAGTGATGCACATCTCGATCGAGCAACCCTCTATCTTGAGACAGACCTGTCTTGGTCAAGATAGGTTTGTCCAGGTTGAGACAGACAAGTCTCGGTCGAGACAGTTTGTTTCGATTGAGATGGCTACTGCATCAGTGGACACTCGATTTACCCGATTGACCTGACCCAAAAACGCTGACCCGAAGCCCGAAATTGAACCAAACTTTAACCCTCCAATGTGACCCGAAATCCGAATTTACCTGACCCGACCCGAACATGACCCTAAGTGTGTTGACCAAAAACTGACCCGACGACCCGAAATGACCCAATCCGAAACCACTAACACTAACTGAATAAAAAGGACTTGAAAAGACTGAATATACTTTTTGTTTCTTAATCATAAACCCGAAAATGACCTGGACCCAAAATAACCCGACCCGTGACCCGAAACCGACCCGATCAATTTACCCAAAAAATATCTGAAACCTAACACAACCTGACCCGATCCGAACTAACCGGTAACATGACAAACTTGAACTAGCACGACCCGAATTAGCCCGACCCAAACACAATTTGATTAACCCGTTTCCCAGGTATAATTTCTACTGATTCTCGTTTGAGTAACCCTCAACTCGATCGAGTATAGAGCTACTCGATCGAGTGGCCTAGGTTGGCTGATGTTTTGCTACGATTTTGAGAGGTTACTCGATCAAGTAACATAGCTACTCGATCAAGTATCCCCTCAATTCTACGAAGACATGACTCAAAAATACGTATCCTATGCATAAGGATCGCCCTCGGACGCAATATGCACAAGACTTGACCCTTATTAATGACTCATACCAAATTAATTGAAAAGATACGAAATAAAAATACCAAGTAAATACAATACTACACGTACAATAAAATAAAATAAATAAACTTAGTTAGCTCAATTAACTAGGTTAGATTCAATAGCTATGTTAGATTGATTATATATACTACAAAATGTTCTTTACAAAAAGTGTGTTTAAAAGATTATGATAATAAACTAAATGCGATTTATTTCATAAACCGACTTAGTCTATAGTAATCATGCACCTACCCATACTTATAAAGTAGGATCGATGAATCGACTACAAGAGTGTAAAGAAACGAAAAAAAGGTGATTTGAAAGACCAAATGTAATTCGGTTAGTTGGTTTGAAAATCGGTTTTAAACCAATTATGTAATCGATTGTAAATAGATAGGTGCTAAGCACGCACATCTAAACTAATCAAGATGGTGAAAGAAAAATGGATCGATTACTTGCATTCGAAATTTACATATTATTTACTAGTTAAGTTGTTTAACCCTAATGCCTAATGGATTAGATTAGTTGAGTAATTATCGCAAGGTTATACGAAATAGTACTCATAAGAATGGACTTAATCCAATCTTTACACCGAGACGCTTGCTTCATTCTTCCATAGTCATTAAACATCATAGTTGATGCGTGTATTTTATATAGACTTTTTAGTCCATTTATGCACGCATTTTTATGTCATTTAGGTGATATTATATCGCCATATGCCCCTATTTGGCTACTTTGTACTTTCATTACCATTTTGTAGGTACAAGCTGTGTAGTAGCGAAAACCGAGCCAAAACAGTCCACTTTGCATACATTTAGGAGAATGGAAGGATCGGGACAGGAACTCTTGCATGGGGAAGCGTGAAACCATCCACTATCAAGACCAACGTCATGTCTCACACTATGTACTATGCCAGAAGACCTCGATCGACTATGCATTTGGTCGATCGAGGTAAGTTGAAGCCAGAAGACCTCGATCGAGCTACATCATTGCTCGATCGAGTAGGAGTTGTAGATCAGTTGCTCGATCGAGTAGATCAAGTGCTCGATCGACTGATTTCCATGAATAAAAGCCTCGATCGAAGGGTTCTTTCCCTCGATCGAGTGGATCTTATCACGGGCTTTAAAGTCCATAGCTTAATTAGGGTTAGAGTCGTGTTAGACACTATATATGACTCTTATTTACGTCATTAGCATTATTCACTTTTTATTATTTAGAACTTATCAGCAGTAATTAGCAGACATTAATCTTTCATTAGTTTCTGAACTTTTACTCTTTGGTTTTCATTCGGGTTTATTCGACGTGGATTGTTCTTTACGCCGGATTGCTAAGATTGTAAACGACTTTCTCTCTTTTACTCTTACCTATATTTTAATCTTAATTACTACTTACTCTACTTAATTGTTGTGTTGTTATTATTTATGCTTATTAATTACGATTTTATTATGTCTATCGTCATATGTTCAATCGTCTTTGTTAGCATAGTTAATAGCATGAGTAGCTAATTTTAATGTATGTTGGGATGAGGGAAACTGTAGTAGAGGCATGTTAGGATAGATTATTTTAGTTAGACTTGAATTTGAGAATCAGTTTAAGCCATTTAATTGAGGTTTAGTCGAATGAGTGCACGCAGGAGACTAGGCTAGGTAGTTAACCCCGACCTGGATCGAGAGATTGGAAGGGAAGGCTTGCTTAGAATTGATAGGTGACTCCTAAGAGGACGAGAGTTAATTAGGAAAATCCCTAGGGTGGTTTGAGACCGAGAGGAGAAAACCATTGCCTTTCTCATTGATAGATTGACTGACTTAGTTGACCCATAGATGCCGATACTGCAGTAGACCGAATCCTGGCATATTCCCTCTTTATCTGATTTATTTCATATTTATTTCTTCCTTTATTTCTCTTTCCTTTAATCTTATTTAGTTTAGTTAAAACCATTTCAAAACCCCCCAGATTGTTACTTGCAGATTTAGATTTCAGTTAATTAGTTTCCTCCCTGTGGAGATCGACCCTACTTCCGCTATCTTCTTAGTTAGTTGACTTAGGTTTTATTTTTGGTGTATAACGACAACATCAATAGTCGAATCAATGTTCATTATGTTTTAATCGTTAGTTTAAACAAGTTAAATTTAATTTGATTAGAAGTTGTAAAATTAAGTAAGGCAAATAAAAAAAAGAACATATCAATCCATTTCATAAATTTCCCTCTTCAGAATACAAGGACGTCAAAAGGATATGGGAATTTGAGTAACCAATTAGCGATTTATTGTCCCCTAGACAAATCAACATGGGTATTCGGAATGTTAATTTTGCTCATAATTGTATCTAAACTAAGTTTCCTTTAATTAGTATAAAAAAATAAAGGTTAGTAGTTAGATGTGTAGATAAATATTAGATGCATAAATAAATGTTATCAGCGATAATTAGAAGTTAGTAACATTAATTAAAACACAAGTCAACAAACATGTTAGTCGTTAGTAAAATAAATAAATAAAATAGAATAAGAGAAAAGAAAAGTTATAGGCTAAAGTCGTATGCCTCAAAATCATTATACTTTAACAAATAGTAAAGTGGAAATAAGGGTCGAACAACAAGGAATCGAATCAATTGTAAATGAAATTAAAGTGCTGGAGAGTACGATCTTTAGTTAACAAAGATCGTAAGAAATCAATAAAAAGGGGTTTGAGTTTGATTGAATAACTAGACTAATAACAAAATAATATTGCCTATATCCACTAACAACTGATTACCCGATCATTGACTACACTCAGTTACCAATCTTGAGCAATCTATTGCGATATCTATTAGAGTTTAGTTATACTAAATATCAATTTTTAATCTAATTTAGTGAAAAAATTCAAAGCAGTTACCTTTAATGAGCCTTTCTATTGCTAACCCTACTTTAATAAATAGTAAAGTGGAAATAAGGGTTGAACAACAAGGCATCGAATCAATTGTAAATGAAATTAAAGTGCTGGACAGTACGATCTTTAGTTAACAAAGATCGTAAGAAATCAATAAAAAGGGGTTTGAGTTTGATTGAATAACTAGACTAATAACAAAATAATATTGCCTATATCACTAACAAATAATTACCCGATCATTGACTACAATCAGTTACCAATATTGAGCAATCTATTGCGATATGTATTAGAGTTCACTTCTACTAAATATCAATTTTTAATCTAATTTAGTGAAAAAATTCAAAGCAATTACCTTTAATGAGCCTTTCTAATGCTAATTCAAATCACGCAATTCAAGTTCAAGCATTTAGAACCCTTCAAATGATAGAGAAACGAACCATAGAAATAATTAATTCCAACAACGCTAACAATATTCAAATTACGAGTTATATTCCATTTTATGAATAAACTAAGACAAATTGAGTTTAGTAATCTAGTCACAATTGTTACCGCAATAAGATTAATATAGCAAACTGATCATATAATCGAATCTAGCATATGAATAAATATAAACCCTAATTAGTTGTACACCTAATCAAGATAAATATTAAAGCGATAATTAATACAAGGAATAAGCCAATACTAAAGATTTAATAAAGGATCAATAGTTTCACAAGAAATTACCGAAATTTCAACAAGTTTAAATCAAGAAAGATGAACTAGCCTTGTATAGTAGTCTAGAATAACAATAAGGTTTTTTTCTTTAAAGTTGCAAAAGTGTCTTCTGAAAGTAGATAACAGACTTTTATACCCGTCTAAAGAAAGTCAAGCTAATGCTGAAAACTAATTTCGAAACATACCGACTGAATTAAACAAAGTCTTGCGCGTGTCCGTCGCGTTCCTGTCGCGTGTCGGATGCGCGTCGTGCGCATGTCTTGCGTGTCAGCTTCGTGGCCAATTACTTCCAAAACGCATCAGCTAATAGCTAGGGTCATCGATTTAGAACTAAAATACCGATCTGGGCACTGTCTCGGAGAGAGGCTCGGTGAAATAGACATGTCTGTGAAGATGCGGACTACCTGCACCTGGACAGAAAGACCAACTAAAAATTTTAAAAATTGTTCTTGATCTTCTGAACCAATTTGTTCACCCTATCGTGGAATAATAAAAAAATGCTTTTCACCCTCTATTATAAATGAAATTGCAGTCCAAAATTGGATAGATGGAATTTTTATAAATAAGATTCATAGAATTAGAAGTGTACTCTTTTTCTAGTTCTGTTTTATTTCAAGATTCAAGACCTAAAAAAAAGAGACTAAATGCATGGATATAGATTGTGGCACCATTCGGGGTATTTCTGTAAGTCCTATAAACGGCAGGATGCCGGATTGGCTTTGGTTCGTTTAGAAAATGTGGTTCGAGGAACTATATGTGGAGCAATTCGGCATAAATTAATACCGACTCCTCAGAATTTGGTAACTTCAACTCCATTAAAACCTGTCAAAACACATTAACTACCTATTATAAACCACGACTAAATGATTCGTATCAAATTCCCCATGCTTGATCTTCTACTCGTCCTCGATGTAAAACCAAAGACTAAAATGACAAAACAAAATTATAATAATCCAAATAAGCACATGAAAGAAAATGACCGACAAAGGGATTGTTTTTATCCATCTCACTGCCTTCAAACTTCCTAAAATGAACATCATAGCCATTAAACAACTTACAAGGAAACAAGTGCATATAGTGACTCAATTCATACCTTCCTCAACTTGCAACAAAGGCTACGCAGCAAATATGGTAGAACTAGGTACCAAAATGCAAAATTACAAAGCAAATGTTATGCCCTTTATCGCTCCAACCTAAACTACAACAATGTCAAACCAACAAGACATAATACCAATACATCTCTAAGCCAAGTGAAACATCTTAATTTCCTCTACTCCATCAAGTCTCCCAAAATCAACAATCGCATAGACAAAGTGCAAACAAAAACAACCCAACATCGCGATACATCACACCTTAGCCACTAATCTTACCCGACCCTTCCTTCTTTGACACCCTTTTTATGGCCCCATACCAAAATAAGAGAACAGAGTAGCGTACTAGTGTTGATTGATTTTTTTCCCAAATCCCTCACTTTCCCTAGAGCGCCCGCCTTTGCGGGTTCCCACTCTAGCTTTTTCTCACACTAATTCTCGTGGCACGCATCTCGTTACTTTAGTTTACCCGGAGCGCCCTTTCGGGTTTTTGCTGCATCATCGGCCACATTTTCCTTTTTGCCTAGGCGCCCTTTCGGGTTTTCACCTAGCCGAGTATTTCTCTTTTCGTTTTTTTTTACGTTTTTTTTCTCTTTTTTTTCCCATTTTTTCCGTTTTTTTCCTTTCCATTCCTTTACTTTTATTATATTGAAATAAACGACAAATTTATAACAAATGACGGAATGACAAATATATACAAATGTGATAGTACCCCTCCCCATGCTTGAACAAAACATTGCCCTCAGTGTTTGAAGGGAACACGAAAAATAGGAGAAGGGGAACATACCACAACTAGGAAGGGCTAACCCCGCAGCACAAGCAGAAGCACGAATGACGAGGTTGTCGCGCTCTAGCACGAGCCTATCTCACAAGACCTCTCTAAGCCAAGGTATCATATACGGTGGCACATAAGGAGTATCAAAATCTGGATGCAAAGTCAGAAACATGTCACCCATGGCTCTATGAAGTGCCAAAGACTCTTGGTTTTGATCGTGAAGGAACTCAATATCGCCCCTCGACTCCTCTATCTCCAACTCCATACGGCCCCACCAAGCTACATCTCTGCTAGCAACACCTTCACCAGTACCTACGTCGTCAGCCTCCTCCTCATCATCCCGGTTCTCACCTAAACCACCGGCCTCCTCCTCATCCTCGCCATCCTCATAATCTACTTCCGCATTAACTGCCTGGACACGAAGAATAACCCACTCCCGAGGGTTCAGGGGAATATACAAATCTTTATCACGTGGTCCCATAGGAATAACCATGTCCTCCGGTCTAGGCAGAACCTAGTAAGGAATATTATCCTTAGTACCCAATTGCAAAAAAACACAACTTTCAGGCAATAACTTCTTTCTATCATCTTCATATCTTGACACATCACATTAATATCCATAAGATGAGATCCACATACTCGGTCTCTAGGATCTAACTCATATCCCAGATGAGTGGCAATCATGGTAATCATACTTTAACACCCTCATGCACCAAGGTGCCTTACAAGACCCCCTTAGCACATAAGAGTGCTACCATCTCGGTTGCCCAATGTAGTAAATATCACAACAAGCAATAAAGAAACAACATTTATTTAATCAATGTTTAAATGTCAATACAAAATCCCAACACAGATGACATACCATCTTACCAACAATCCAACTCAATAATGATATCGTGTTAATAAATAAATAACAATGTTCAACATAATGAAATGACTCCTAATTGTATATGACTCCAAACGACACACGGAAGCTAGACATAGTACGGTGATCCCATCCTCGATCCCACGCAATGCTAAAGATTACCTGCGATCACCTGCTCACCATTCCCCAATGGATCATAGCAGTTTTGTAAAATAGTAGAGGGGTCAGTATTTACATAAACTGACTAACGTACAAGATAAGCACAATGCAAAGGAGAAATTAAAGGGCCACCGCAACGGTTACCTCAGTAGACTCAGGGTACCATCCCTGCTCTATAAAACAAACTATTGACCCTAGACCGCAGCAACAGGCGTCGAACTTCAATCTCGCCATAGCAAGATAACCCACAACATTAATGTACACATCCCCCACGTAGCGGAATAACTACAGGGGTGAACTCGGGGTCTGATCCGTCTCCCAACGGAATCACCAATTGTAGATACCTCAGTTCTACACCTTCCGCCAACCACCAAATGATGATTAGGTCGCATGTTTGGTATGCGAAACGATTTCTGACAGTTCAGAAGTTTATCGTCAAGTGATAGCTCAAATACTTGTGTCTACCCCACGCCATCTACGTGCTGACACGGTCGTTTTGACAAGTTTATTTGGGGTCCGGGTCAAAAAACCTCTTATTTTCCTATAAACCGCCTTTTAAAACCGAGTCTGAACGCTCGAGAATATTCCGGATATTTTAATATTTCAAAACTTATCTTTTGTGGTAAAATATATCCGTATTTTATTTAGAAAGAATTAGAGATCTACCGCAATTCCATAAAAGAAACGCGGAAATCTTTCTTTCAAGGGAGGAAACTGCTTGGGAAATGACGCAGCAGGTGCTGCGCCTTTTCCAAGAGTCGCAGTGCCTTTTTCGCTTGTTCCCCGGGCTGTTTTGCCTGTTTCCTGAATATTTTCTAGATATCTTTCCTAGTTCAAATTATTCCAAAACTCTTCGGATTTTTCCCTATAAAATTTGTGGTTCCCTAGTTCAAGTGTTCCGCCCCTTCTCTACTCTCTTTGCATTCTAGACCTTGCTCTAAGCGCTTTGACATCTACGTGCTGGATCAATCGACCACGTAAGCACATATCTTTCTGGATACCCGTCTCGTTTTGCATGACCATCTAATTTGACCACTACACTTAATCAATCAATCTTTCAATCGATTTTCGATCCTCTAACAGGGGCACTTTCTTTACATTCGAGTCGACCTATCATTAAAACGTAACTTAGTTAATCTCGTTTTGTCAAACATGTAAGTCTGAGGGTATAATAATCCCATCTCTTGTATTTTATTTTGTATTTTATTTAATTCATGGAAGACTCATGTCGGATTTATGTCCAACCTTTTCAAAACCTTTTTTTATATTTAGATAGTTCATTTTTTTATCCCTAATAATTCAATATTAGCGGGTTTTTTTCATCTTTAGATCAAGATTGTGTCTTTAGAGGTTAGATCTGTTCCTATCTAGTCTTTGAATTCGTCTTTGATATAATTTTGTGCAAATTAATCTATTAAACCATCTTTATTCGAATTATAGATCGATAATAAACCGTAAAATCACCAACGAATATTAACTGATCGCGATTCTGGCTTCACAGCAAGAACCCACCTCCAGAACAGACGTAACGGTTGATATGCCTCTTCCAGAGGCGCATCAACCCCTGCGTCTGTTCTGGGCTGGATTCTGTCTCTGAACTTCCTTTATCGTCTTGACGAAGACTTAATTACTAATTAATCAACTATTAATTCTAGTATCACTGCTAATCCGTCTTTTAATCTTTTATTCTTTTCTTTTTTTTTCAAATCTTTCTTTTGGGTTTATTTCCAACATAGATCCCGAGATACGTTGTAATCTTTGTAATTCTTTTGTAATTTTATCTAGTCTTAATTGTTGCAACGATTGTATTATTTAATTGTCTTCTTACATGCAACTAATTCTAAATCCTAATTCAACACAATTGAATGATAAACTACATGTTCACCGACATAGTCAAAGCTCACATGCTAGGATTAAAGCGTGGGTGTTGCATGACATGCATATAACCGACAACATATCAAGTACATAAGCTTTTCCCTAGTCATTAGTATAGGCCGCTATCAAGGCGGGCGGGATGAGGTGTTCGATTAAAGAACTTCCTAATACGTACCCTCACCCTTTACTCCAGATCTCTCTGAGCATCCGTGTTCATTGGTATCCACTGGAGTCATTCTAGACATAGAATGCTAAGGGTAACGAGTTCTTGGTGTTCAAGTCATTAATTTATGTATTGACATGGCATAAAGTATTTGAACGGTTCCAACATCCCAAAAAAGTTGATGGCGACTCCACACATGCGTATTTCTACGCTTGTCCATTTTCAAGCGCGCCTGACCGTGGTTCCTTACGCCACAGCCTGGCACGTGGTCGCGAATCTATGAATTACAGTTTGCCGACTCCGTTGGGGATAATACACTTACGTGTACCCAGGGTGAAACTTGAACAAGGTTAGGGAATAGTATGTAGGAGATAGTGGTCGATTTTCATTACTCGACCTTCCTAGGCCTAACCCAACCCTTTCGACCAATCGTCTTGTCTGGACGATCCAAAAACTTATCTAGGCCCAAGGATGGATAGCGATTGACGTCAACCTTACCACGGTGTATGCTCATGTTAACACCAAGGGCTTTCACTACTCGAGGAAATGGACTAGGAACCGGCCTTACTCATGTTCGGCACGGACCTCTCCACCGACCCCAGGTTTGATTGCTTGTTATGGCAACCCACCCTTTAAGCCAAAACCCTTTTAAATGCACTGAGTATACCGTTATAATGCATGTTTAAATGTGTACAACCCTTACATGATCACCATTTTGCAAATAAAACTGTGACGAGCTTTTCAAAAGCAAAATCCTTTTAAAAACTAAAAGCATTTTCAAAGGTGCCTTAAAGTAGCGCGAAATGAGTCGAAAGTCTGTCCAATTGTCCAGTCAAAATTATTTCTCCACTTCGAATCAACACTCCTACAACCACACTACGGTTTTCTAGGACAAACATTGTAAAACCAATCATTTTCCAAACTCATTCAACACAGTGGCACACTCCCACTTTACAAGTCGAGTCTTTTTGAGTGAGTGTGCTAAAATGGTCGATCGTGTTTTGATCCGTCTTCGGACTCTTACCTCAGTTTTAAGATGCCTGGAACTAGTAAAGCAAGTGTTCATCAACCCGGGCAAAATGTAATGATCTGGTCCTAGATGCGCTCATCCGTCTCCAAACAATTCAAGACCAATCTTATGCTCGCCTCAATGCCATTGTGAGCCGAAATGTTGTCGTAGAAATTAGGCTGCCTCCTGCAGACATTCCAAACCGTAGTGTACAAGATAACATTCCACCCATTGTGGAAAAACCAGAAGTCAATACCCCACCAGTTCATACTGGAGCGGAAAAGCAAATCCATTACTTGGAGGGGGAACTAATGTACCTCAAGGGAGATGACATGTATAGGGAGAATAATGGAAAATATGAAGCTGTGAACGCCCAATTGGCAATAAACTTCAATATGTCTGACATCCCAAAATTCAATGGACATGTTAACCCTTGAACCACATCCGTGCTTTCAAGGGTTATATGTCTATCAAAGGCATCAAACCAGAGATGGTCCTAAGGATCTTTCCTTCATCTCTCCACACCATTCCCAAGCAATGGTTCTATTCCCTAGATCACAAGAATATTGCAACTTGGGATGATGCTGCAATTGAATTCACCAAACAATACGCAGATAATACAGAGATTCAAGTTAACATGCGTACTCTAGAGGTTCTTACCAAAAATGAAAAGAAAGCTTTCACCGACTTCCTAAGTAGGTGGAGGAAGACTAGCACACAACTGGTCGAACGTCCAGATGAAGCCACTCTTGTGGAAAATTTCGTGGACAATCTAAGACCCATTTATGCAAACCACCCGAGATACCAAAACATGAAGTCCTTTAAAGACTTAACTGTGCTAGGGACCAGAATCGAAGACGACATCCGAAAGGGACTCTTGTCAAAAATGGTAGGTCACGCATGTCAAGGCTCAACGAGTCGTTCTTATGGCTCTGCTAACAAGACTGATAAGGTCAATCTTGTTGAATCACCCAAAAAGAACAACCCTCAAAGGATGTTCACAAACATCGGTGACACATACTCCAATGCCTTGAAAAGATTGACTCAACAAGGCAAGTTCCAGCCAGTAGGACCTACACCTGATCCGGAAAAGAAAAGTAAGGTCAAGGATGAGAACGCTTACTGTGAGTATCATAGAGGCAAGGGACATGACACAGAGAAATGCTTCAAACTGAAGCATGTTCTTCAAGATATGATTGAGGATGGCGTCTAACCATACCCCCAGGAGGCAAACCCAACAACACTAAGAATCCACTTGGAGTTCTAATGATCACGGATGAAGAATCCGCCTTGTATTGCTCACACCTCATCTCCCCAGTTGAAGATGAAATTAACATGCTTAAAAATGAAGAAAGGTATCCCACCATTTCTCCTACCATCGACGACTTCATCGCATGGGCTAGAAATGTGAGTAGACAGATTTCAGAGCTCGAAACTATCGTGACATCCCTACGCGTTCCGGGAACCATACCTCAAGAAGTTGTACCACGAACTCCAGTCCTATCCCAAAAATCTATAATGCTAGAGGTGATCACAACATGTGAAAACCTAGTTGAATGAGTCATCACTTTAGAAGCTAAAATCATCAGTTTGAAAGAGCTTAATACCGTCAGCGGAATATGGGCCGATGACGATGAGGATGAGTACCTCACAAAACATTCTCAAAATAAAGATAGTGCAGATCAAGATATAGACTATCTTACCCGACCAGGACGCCTTTATAAAAGTGTCCCTCAGAACAGTCCTACTACTAATGGTCCAGTTATTAACACCACTGTCTTCACCCGAAATGATGGCGATGGTACATCTACTGACCATCTACTAAAGCAACTACAGAAGACAAAGGCTGATCTTTCAGTCTGGAAATTAGTTGCAAGTTCATTTCCCCATCGCTAGGCTCTACTACAAGCATTGGCAAAGCTAAATGTAGCACACGACTCTACGCCTGACAATGTAGTCAACTTGGTCCTCAAAGATTCAGTCAAGCTAAGTAACCCAGTTTCTTTCTTTGAAGAAGACTTGCCTCCTTTTAGGGTCAGTCACAACCTCGCTCTGTATAACACAATCACATGCCTAAAGAAGAATATACCAATGCCTTTGGTAGACGATGGCTCCGCAGTCAATGTCTTACCACTAAAGACACCACGTAAGTTGGGCATGAAAGAATCAGACTGGATTCCTACCAACCAAGGTGTTCGAGCATACGACGGGACACGACGTAAGGTAGTAGGGCTAGCCAACCTCACCATAGCCACTAAGCCAATTGAGCGGAAGTTTAGCTTCCAGATTGTGGACATTGAAGCATACTTTAACATACTTCAGGGAAGGCGATGGATTCACGCTTCTAAAGCAGTAACATCCACCCTACACCAGAAGATCAAAATTCCTCTAGATAGCAAAGTAGTGACGATCACTTCGTCACCTATCAAGGCTATGATAGAGAAAATGTCGAGCAATCAAGTAATAACAGATCCAGTATATGAGCTTGGAGGATTTTAGAGTGTGAATCTCGTAGAGAGTTAGTTAGCACCTCTATATTTCGACCCATACTCTAATTTAGTGAACAATCACATGATCAATTCACAGGGATACTTACCAGGACTGCCTTTAAATCTTACTAGGAAGATAACCCAAGCACCTTACAAAGAAGGGAACTTAGGAAAGATACCATTGGGATTGGGATACAAACCCACAAAGAAAGAAACTCTGGAAATGCTTGCTCAAGTCCAAAATCGTCAGAGTAAAGGAATCCAGATGCAACCTTATCTCCCTACTCTAAATAGATATTTCCTTAGGAAGGGAAGCCAGGAATACTTTCACGGGTATCCTGAAACTTGGCACTACAAGGGAATACAACTAGCTGGAATTGAGATCTTCCATGATTGCTACTTTATCCCTTCATAAACGGTTCTTAGCGTCAAAACTCGTCAGACATCTTGTTCAGACGAACAAGAAGTTAGCCTTCTGTTTCAAAAAGATCAATTCGTCGCTACATAGGATGAGATCATTACCATGATAATTCAAGACGATCATTTGAACCCTGAGGCGTTGATCACCGACGCCGGTTCAAGTCAACCAAAAGGATGGAGAAAGTCGATCAAATGGACCAATAACCAAGGGAAAATCTTCAAGGTCACTACTGGGAAACGAGAGATGTTCAAAGGAGAACCAAAAGACAACAAATTCGAGTCAGAGTCGGAGTCAGAGTCAGAGTCAGAGTCGGAGACAGAGTCTAGCGAAGTTCCTAGAGTGTCTCCTCCTACTATCGCCCCCCATCCCTTTGTTTCTCCTAGCTTAGCATCTAATAATAACAACACTTTGGGGAATATCCTAGTAGATGTTCTTTTACCGCCTCTGACTACTGAACAAATGGCCTCTTTGTTTCACCTAGTTTTCAAACATTGAATATGAATAAATCAGATTCTGCTTACTCCTTGTGTTTTTCTGAATGTAATTCTGTTTATGATGACAATGAGGATAACCCTGACCCAGACTCAGTCGACTTAAGTCCCCATATAATTAAAGAAATACTATAAGAGGGAAAAGGGGCACCAGTTATAGAAAACACTGAACCTATCAACGTAGGGATCAATTTAGAACCCCGAGAACTTAGGATAGGGACGACCCTAAATCCGACTTAGAGGGCCAGTTTTGTAGACCACCTACACGAGTTCAAAGACGTTTTTGCTTGGTCTTACAAAGACATGCCAGGGATCAACAAGGATATTGCAGAACACCGAATTCCGATCAAGCCAGGCTTCAAACCCGTTAACCAGAAGCTCCGTCGGATGAGGACTGAATGGGCTCTTAAGATCTAAGAAGAGATCGATAAGCAAGTGTCTCGAGTTCAAATCCTTGCGAGGCTAAGAGCGAGATTCACATTACTATCCTTGTTACCTTCCACATTCACGAGTTTTACCTATTATAAAAGTCAGTTCCGCTGCCAAATTCCACAGTTCAGCACACTGTTGCATCCAGAATTCGAGTAGTTTAGCCTCACAAAACAACAATCCTCCGTACTGTTGCATCTAACCAAGAAATTTTACATCAAATTGGTATCAGAGCTTCGGCTCTTGATTTACTACCTCCCATCCAAACCAAAGGTTACACTTACCTTATTTGGACCATCCAAACCAAACTACCCATTCCTTTTTGGGTAACAAATAAGACTAAATACTCCTTATCTACCCTATATATTTACACAATATGTCATTACCCCACCCACCCAACTAACATTAAATATTCAAGTGGTCCTACTTCCATTCCAATACTACCCTTTGAAAGTCCATAGACCTTAATTAGACTCCTCTAATTTGTTACTAAATTACTTGTTAATTTAGTATTTATTGATCTATGTAACATGCATGCAAATATAAAGACATTTATATAAAAGAAGAAATTTTCTCACATTGATATGGAAATAAAATGGGCACAACAAGAACTTTTTATTGTTGTTCTTGAGCTATAATTATGGATGAACACAAGTAATCTCCAAACTAGAAGATCTCCTCTAAGTTGCACCAAGATGACACCAAATAATCTATCCTTATTATTAACTAGATAATAAGATAGATATTATACTACTAATATTAGAATATATTACTACTCTAGTAATACTTAGTAAATATTAGTATATGAGAGTTTTTAGAGAGAAGATGAGTTTTGAGAGATGAATGATAAATAAGCAAGAATGAAGAAGTCATGAAATGAACAACAATTGTTCTATTTAAGGCCAAGAGGGCCGGCTCATGTATCACCAAAAGAGTGATTTTTTCTTCTTATTTTATTGCCATGCAAAGTGGTGGTGTGTTGTAGTGAGTAAAATGATTTTAGGTTTACTATTCATGTCATAATCACATGTTGCTTGTGAGTATAAATAAGAGCAACCATCATCACCATCCACTACACTATAACCGGCCATGTGAGCCTTATTTTGATCCATTTTGATTTTTGATATTTGTCCCACAAATACTTATTAATCATATGCTTAATTATCTTGTATAATTAAGTGTTAATTTGATCATGTAACAATTATATGACACAAATAAATGAATAATATGTACTTAACATTTTAAGTAATATTCTACCATTATATCAGTATATAATGGGTCCCACAATGCTTAGTTAATTTATTTTACAACTCTTTGTAAATATAATTAACTAATTACCTCTATCTCAAAACCTCAACTAATTTAGTAATTTAACAATTAATTACTAAGTTAAATCTTATTTAATCGTATTAAAAGAAGAAATAAATTTATTAGTCAATTATTGCATAATTGAAAAATAAACTTAATCGAATTTGAGTTCTCAACTCAATTTCTCATAATTAACTCTCGTACATATCGAATATATGTAATGGACTAATTAACTGTATCATATACAAATAATTAGTTACTATTTGGATTTCACCTTTTAGGTGTGACCGAAAGGGATCAGTTGATCACCGCCGTCATACGACAATAACGTCAAACTCTAGTCAGCCAACCGTTATTGATTTAAGTTAATCAACTGACTAATCATATATATAGTTAATAAATATCCCAATTATATTCCTTAATAAGATTTATTATGTGGCACACTATTGTGGAGGACACCTACTCCAACAATCTCCCACTTGTCTGACACAAGTATGCGTCACCGATTCTCTTGTCTCTTTATCACATCTCCCACTCAACGCAAGGTGTCTTTCAGGTCGCACTTGCGATTGACAATATCTAGAGTGGTTTTCTTGATAGGGAGAGTAACTGTCTGACCGGAAAATCTACCATAGATCTCTTTCCGAGCGTGGCCACGCATTTACAGTAACTACTCCTCGAGTGGCCTAAAGATGTTTTTACCTAACGTGGGTGGACAATTCCTGTTGATCCATCTACTCTGTATGATGCAGATCACCATGATCCAGAAGAAGTCCATCGGCCTACTTTTACGGCACGACCTAGAACATCAACCAAAACCAATCGGAAACTGCACCGACTCAGATAGACGGTCGTCAGTCAAAAGAATCGACTTATAGGAATAAGATAGAAGACCCTGCCACGACCAGGCA
>JAIUZE010022471.1:0-11115 GCA_022085475.1 Heliosperma pusillum | reverse complement strand
AGTTACTCCCCACTGACTGTGGCTTCCGTGTTTATATTTAATGCGGTTGGCAGGTTTGTGATGCATACTTGGGTACATTGACGAGCTAGCGAGTGAAGTATTACCTTGGACCTATTTTCGGTTTTTAGGATTGTATATTATTATACACTCTTTTATTTCCGTATTTATACGGGAGATATGTCTCCCGTTTTGGATATTTCTTATGTATAATATTATTTCCTTTTGTTATGAACCTTTTTATTTAAGACACCTTTGTTTTTGATGAATATATTTAATGGTAGGTTCCGGTTTTAAAATTTACCGATTTTCACTAAAGTGAACCTATTAAAAACGTATTCTCATCTTTTATTTATTTAAATTACTTGTTTATCTTTCCGCAAATTTGAGGGTGTCACAACCAGCTACCACCAAGCCCAGCTAAAACCTTACCCACCTAGGTCCAAAAAAAAGTCCTAGGGAACCAGTTCCAAAACACAACACAACTACCCTAAAAATCCAAATCAAAACAGCCTACCCAAAGCATAAAGCATAAAGCAGTCTTTCCATTTCTAGCTAAAAACTGAAAGACTATCTCCAAAAGTCTTTCCTTGTCTTCCCTACTATTAGAACTACTGCAGAAGAAGGTCAAGGAGCATTGATGAGCCTCGTCCACAAGCTTCAAGCCCACACCAAGCAACAAACACAACCTGGAGCATGTCACTATCAAATGTCTGCATTTTGTCTGTTTTCTTTTGTATTGTCAGTCTGTATTTGTAGCCAGTATTTTGTTATCTTTCAGCAACTAATCGTGGCCCTTAGATGATCCTCTAGGGTTGTATTAGATCAAGCATTGAGGCCTATATAAGGACCCATGCTCTTTTGTACAAGGCAGTTGTTAATTGAATGAAAAACTTGAGCATTGTTCTCATTTCTAAAATCTTTCCAACTTGTGCTTTGCCTTAGTTGAAAGTCAGGCCAGATAACTTCCTGTGCTAGGCTGTGGTTGTTGATCTAAGTCTGTGGCAAGTCAAATATCCCTGTGCTTAGACTGTGGGGTGTTTGCTTGTTGTTTAGTTCAAGTCTACTTACCTGTGCTAGGCTGTGGTAAGGAGTCTTAACTAGTCTAGTTTGTTGTTTGATTCCCTGTGTTGAGCTGTGGGAGTTGAGTGACATCCATATCATGTGCTAGTTAAGAGTCAAGAGTCCAAATACATACACACCCCTATAATATCACTGCAATTCTGGCATCAGAGCTTTGGTTGTAAGGCCATTGTTATCCTAACTACAACAAAAACACAAAAAATAACCCAATGAGTGAAGAGAGGCTTGCAGGTATTGAAGGCAAGGTGGATCAGCTAGCAGGCACTGTCAATGTAGTGTTGGCTGCCTTGAACACTTTCATGGAGAACATTACACATCCACTGAGGGGAAGACCACCCCCTAGAGGCAGAGGCAGAGGTCGTGGCCACATGGGCATGGGAAGAGGACAGCCCCTGCAGGAGGAAGAAGGGTCAGACTCAGGTGAAAGCAACAGAACCTATGAGGAGATTCCAGAGCACACTGACAAGCATCTCAAGGTAGAAATTCCTGAATTCTCTGGTAGTTTAAACCCTGATGATCTATTAGAATGGATTAGGGATGTTGAGAAGGTATTTGAATACAAGAGTTACTCTGATATTAAGTCTTTTAAAGTTGCTGTGCTAAGATTAAAAGGATATGCATCCCTATGGTTTGATAACTTAAAGCACCAAAGGATTAAGGAGGGTAAGGAACCTCTTAGGTCTTGGTCAAAACTGAAAAAGAAGATGCTAAACAAATTTGTCACTAAAGACTACACCCAAGATCTGTTCATTAAACTATCCAAACTGAAACAAGAAGAGAGGTCTGTAGAGGCATACCTAAGGGACTTTGAGCAATTGACTCTCCAGTGTGAGGTCAATGAGAAACCTGAGCAAAGGATTGCCAGATTCTTAGAGGGTTTAGATAGGAGCATTGCTGCTAGAGTAAGGATGCAACATTTATGGTCCTATGATGATGTTGTCAACCTAGCTTTGAGGGTTGAAAAAATGGGGAAAACCAAACCAGCTCTACCTAAGCCTGTTACTAGACCTACATACAAACCTTACAGTGGTATTAGGATGGGAGAGACCCCTAAGACAACCAGCCAATCAACCACAGACAAAGGAAAGGGAGTTGTGAACTCTAAACCCAACCCCACCCCAACTGAGAACAAAATCAGATGTTTCCAATGCCAAGGTTATGGTCACTTTAGGAAGGATTGTCCTTCTAAGAGAACCATGACACTTATGGAGGTAGAAGAGTGGGAGAAGGGGGGATTAGTTGAGTATGAGGTTGATGACAGCATGGTGTTAGAGGTAGTGACAGCTGAGGAGGAACCAATGCAGGACTTGGTCATGGCTCATCCTGACACAGGCCATAACTTGGTCCTATGGAGGGTCATGCACTCTCAACATACTCCATTGGAGGATGACCAGAGGTCCTTGATATTCAGAAGCAGATGCACCATTCAAGAGAGGGTCTGCAACTTGATCATTGTTGGGGGGAGTTGTACCAATGTGGCTTCCATCACCCTAGTGGACAAGCTAAGTCTGATTACTCAAGAGCATCCACACCCCTACAAACTAAGATGGCTTAACAAGGGGGCTGAGGTGAGGGTTGATAGGCAATGCCTGGTCCCATTCTCTATTGGGAAGGTATACCAAGATGAAGTGTTGTGTGATGTAGTACCAATGGATGCCTGTCACCTACTACTAGGGAGGCCTTGGGAGTTTGATAGGAACACCACTCATCAGGGGAGGGACAACACCTATAGCTTCAGGCATGGGGGAAAGAAGGTAACCTTGACACCTCTACCACCCAACCAGAGGAATTATGGGAGTCCCAATGTACCAGAGGAGGTCAATGGGGTGTTGTTTTTATCAGAGGCAGCTATGATCAAAGAGATGAGGCAAGAACAACCTGTGATCATCATGCTATCTAAGGAAGTTACAGAAGGGGAAGGCTCCACATTACCAGCAGAGGTTGAACCTCTGATCTTGAGATACAAAGAGGTCTTCCCAAGGGAATTACCAGATGGACTACCACCCCTAAGAGGGATTGAGCACCACATTGATTTGGTCCCAGGTTCTGTGCTGCCAAATAGGCCAGCCTACAGGAGTGACCCAACTGCCACCAAGGAGTTGCAGAAGCAGATTGAGGAGCTTATGAGCAAAGGGTTTGTGAGGGAGTCCCTAAGCCCTTGTGCTGTACCTGCTCTACTAGTGCCTAAGAAGGATGGCACCTGGAGGATGTGCACTGACAGCAGGGCAATCAACAACATTACAGTCAAGTATAGGTTCCCCATTCCAAGGCTAGATGACATGCTTGATGAGCTAAGTGGAGCTCAGGTCTTTTCCAAGATTGATCTAAGGCAGGGTTACCATCAGGTGAGGCTCAGAGAGGGGGATGAATGGAAGACTGCATTCAAGACAAAACATGGTCTGTATGAATGGCTTGTCATGCCATTTGGACTATCCAATGCACCAAGCACCTTCATGAGACTTATGACAGAAGTGTTGAGACCTTGTTTGGGCAGATTTGCTGTGGTTTACTTTGATGACATCCTAGTGTATAGTAGCAGCAGAGGGGAACATCTCAGGCACCTTGAAACAATCTTTGGGATCTTAAAGGAGCAGAAGCTGTATGGGAAGCTAGAGAAGTGTACCTTCATGGTTGAGGAGGTTGCATTTCTAGGGTACATTGTGTCAGGGAGAGGAATCTCAGTTGATCAGGAGAAAGTTGCAGCCATACAAACATGGCCTACACCTAAAACCATCACTGAGGTAAGGGGGTTCCATGGGTTGGCTTCATTCTATAGGAGGTTCATCAAGAACTTCTGTAGTGAAAAGGGGGGGGGGGGGTAGTATCCTTTTTGGAAGAGGCTCATATTTTTGAAGAAACAAGTACCATGGCTGAAAATGGGTGGCTAGTTAATTGAGTCTTTACAAGGCCTAAAGGTGATCACAAATCCAAAGATTCCAAAGACAAGCAACATCACATGGTCCCTCTTGTGTCTCATAAAGATGCCAAGCCAAAAGGAAGGACAAGGTCAAGGATTGGCAGCCAAGACAAGGACATGGCAGTCCCTTGTCTCAGCCCCACAATCCGTGACAATGACAAGGTCATGGCAAGACAAGGACACGGCCCCATGACAAGGACATGGCAGCATCTTGGCAAGCCAAGACACGGCCATGACAAGGCCATGGCAGCCCCTAGGAGGACCAAGACACGCAACAAGGACAAGCAACAAGACAAGGACATGCCTGTCCATTTGTCTCGGTCAAGACAAGAGCATAGCAGCCACACTTGTCTCGGTCAAGACAAGGACATGCCCAACACATGCCAGCCACATTGCCCAAGCCAAGACAAGTCCAAAGACAAGGACATGGCTAGTCATGACAAGGACAAGGGCCCCTGCCATGGGCAGCAATTGTTGGACCGGTTTCAACAGTCCCTTGGACTGTTTAGACTAGTTGTTATTATGTCCTTTTGTTTGTAATGCTTTATCATATTGTCCTCTTGCTCCTTTTGATTATAACCATTGGATGTAGCTTTTTAGATGAATGGATAGGATGTAATGTGAGCCCCTATATAAGGAACTCACCACCCAATGTAATATTCAGTTTTTGATAATGAATTAAAAAGAGTTGTGTCAAACACAAACTTGAGGGTTAGCTCAAGGAGCACCTCGTCACAACCAATAGTGGCCATGCCTTTCTTGGTTGTTCGATTAAGGGAGGTTAACCTGTGCTAGGCTGTGGTTAAGCTCTCCTAATCGGCCAGGCCTGGTGGTCGCCCTGTGCTAGGCTGTGGGTGATCGACCTACGTCTGTTAGTGAGGTTAGTTTGGTTCTGTGCTAGGCTGTGAGCTAAGCTAAACTTGCTGTCCAGGTTGAGGTCCAAACTTGTGCTTGTCTGTAGTTTGGGTCTTGATCATATCGAGCTTGTGTTAGGGAGGTGGACTTGTGTGGTTCAACTCCTTGGCTCGAGTAGGTTGTGGGTCGAGCCATGAGCCGGTCTTGTGGCCCTTGGTTCACAACCATATCTTTCATGTTTTTCATAGGCTTAGGAAACAAATAAACCCCCATAAGTCCCCCTTTTGTTGCTGCCACTTTGGGGCAGCCCCTTGGTCGTCATTCGGACTTTGGGCCGTTCATAGGGTCCTCCACAAAAACGCATAGACCCCCCTAATTACACTGCAACTTCAGTTCAGTTGTAGAACCCATCACTGAGTGCTTGAAGAAAGGGGAGTTCCAGTGGACTGAGGAGGCCCAACAATCCTTTGAGAGGATCAAGAGGTTGATGTGTGAGACTCCAATCCTTAAACTACCTGACTTTGATCAGCTGTTTGAGGTGGAATGTGATGCTAGTGGGGTTGGCATTGGGGCAGTGTTGATACAAGGGCAAAAGCCAGTTGCTTATTTCAGTGAGAAACTGAATGGTGCCAAGCTCAAGTACTCCACTTATGATAAGGAATTCTATGCCATCATCAGAGCAGTCATGCATTGGGGGCACTACTTGAAGCCAAAGCCTTTTGTTCTGCACTCAGATCATGAGGCATTGAAATATATCAGTGGCCAACACAAGCTGAATCACAGGCATGCTGCAACAGGAGTAATCAAGGGAAAGCCTAAATTTCATGGTCATGATTAGCCTTACAAGACTCCAAGCTTATGGGTGCTTCAAAGTCACCAATTCCTACTTAAAAGGAATTTGATCGCAGCAGGAACAAGATAAGGGTCCTGTTCTTGGCAACATAATTTAAGCTACACTCATTCCATTTTGATGATCTTTATATGGTTGGAAAGCTTAGTGGCTTAGCTACAAAATGAAGTTGGAACCACCACCATATTAGGTTTGTAGCTTCCCCTATTGTTGCTATAAAACAGCCTCTACATAAAAGTCTAATGCAATGTTCCGCCTGACCCCTCTTACCAAAAGGTCCATAGCTGAATATTGGAGGACGACCTTTGAGTGATTCCAAATGGAGGAAGAATCTAACTCATGTATCTTTAAAATGGCACCTTGGGGTACTCCTACATCATCCTAAAGAGAAAGTTATGGCCTGAGCAAAACGGGTATAGTTAGTGGCAAGTCTGCTGGGTATGTGATTAAGACCAATCTGCACTCAAAGTTGCATAACTCAAAATCTACTCAATGTTTAGGGGTGATTCTTTTTGGAGGAGAAAGCTAACATCTATAGCTTTCACATGAGCTATCATGGGTCTTCAAATTCATCCTGAGCAGAGAGTTATGAGTGTTACAAAATGCAATCAGAAGGGTCCATGTCCTATCTCACCCGGTTCAGGTCCGACATCAAAGAGCTTCGTCCAAGGCAACCCCTATTATGAATTAAGTTATTCCAAGGCCTAAAACCCTTAGTTTAAAGTCTTAGGAAGATAAAAGTCCAGGAGAGTTTTTGCTAATTCACAATAAAAGAGCAGGTTTAGCTAAGTGCAAACAAATGGGTCCAGATGGGGACATTTCAGCATTGTCTTGTACCAAGGCTGTTTTGGGTGCTATATTTGGCTAGGCAAGACAAGGGCACGACTTGAAAGACATCCTAACCCTTTGTACTTGAAGATGGTAGCTGCCAAGCCCAAGCTCCAAGGTCTTACACATCTTAATTGACCTTGCACAACAAGACAAAGAGGAGCAGCCTGTTTTCTGTTTTATGCTTTATGCTTTATTACTTTATGCTTTTGTATCCTAGTTAGTATTCTGATTTGTGTAAGGCCAAGGCCACGACTTATTGTACATTAGATGATGCATTTGAGACCCTTAGATGTGTATCTCTTGGCCTATATAAGGCTTGCTTGTAAGAAGTTGAAATCAGATTATGATGAATTGAAAAAAAAAACCTGAACTTTGTTCATTGCAATTCTTTAGCAAAGCTAAGTATTGTGGTAATCCTTAGTGAACTTGTGTGTGATCTAAGATTACAGTGTCTAAGAGTCATTACTTGTGTGTCTTGATTCTTAAACACAACCTTTGCTACCTGTGCTTGTGTGCTAAGGTGCAAAGTCCTATCTGTTCTGCCTAGCCTAGTGCAGGTTTCTGAGTGAGTGAGTGTACGTGTGAGGGAGTGTTCACCCTGGCCCCTTGTAGCCTCTGAAAAGCTCTATTTTTGTAGAGATTTCAGTTCAATTGGTTATCAGAGCTTTGGTTTGCGAGTTTATGTTTTCCTACCTACATTATAAACACAAAAACAACCTGTTATCATGAGGGGAGTGCAATCTGATTGTGTGAGAAAATCAGTAGCAAAGTTGTAATGCCTTATGTTCCATGTCAAAGAATGGAACCTTGTGACCTTGGTTCCATCTCCAAGTCCTTAGAAGAAGCTAGGGTGAAGTTCCAAGCTTTAAGAAGAAGGTATGAAGGTGATGTGCTTCCAAAGAAGACAACCAGCAACTATGGTGTTCCAAGGGAGCCTAAACCACCTGATTTGTACCAAGGGGAATACCACCTGCCACATGAGTGTTCTAAGTCCTCTCCTACCCTTGGGAGCAAAGGTAAAACACCATTACTTCCTTCCTTTAATGGTGAAAACAGTAGAGCATTTGTGTCTTGGTTGTATGTTGTTAAATGCTACTTTGAGCACAATTGTTTTTCTGAGGAAAGGAAGCTTGAACAGGTTGTGTCTTGTTTAAAGGGTAGTGCTTTGTTATGGTACAAGGTCCTTAGAATTTCAAGGAGGAATGAAGGGAAGGGTATGATAAGGTCATGGCATAAACTTGAAAGGAACATGAGACTAAGGTTTCTACCTTGTTCTACCATGGATAGTTTGTGGACTGAACTTAAGACCCTTAAGCAAAATTCCTTGAGTGTTCATGAGTATGCTAAGTTGTTTGAAGAGTTAAGCTTTGTTTGTGATATGAATGATGATGTTGTGCAAAAGGGAGTCAGATTTTACCATGGCTTGAAATCTGAAATTGCAAGGAGGATAGATTTAAGATTGTTGTATCCATATGATGATATGTATGGTTTGGCTTTGTCAATTGAGGAGAGCTTAGAGAGGGCTAAACTCTTTAAGTCCTTCTGTGGAGGATCCCTTAGGAGTAGTACCAATGAAAATGAGGAACCCCTAGAATCTGAATTTCAAGAGGATTTAGAAGGATGCTTGGTCTCTCGTGAGTCTAAGATCAAGGATGTTCACTCTCCTAATGAGGGAGATGTAGGTGGTGTCCTAGCATTCTCAAAGGAAGAGGCGTCAGCCCCCACACCCTCTACACTAGTCCTTGTTGAAGAGAAAGAGCAAGAGGATAAATTTGTTGCTTGCTCAAGTTCTTTCTTAAGCCCTTTAGAGGAGAGCAGCCTTGTCCTTGCCCATGGAGCCATCAATGACCAAGCTACTGATTTGGGTCCTAATGAGGTGATTGTCGACCAAGGACTACTTGATCTTCAAACCATGAAGTTTGGACAGTCCATGGTCATGTTCAAAGGTGGTAGTTGTTGGGAGTCAACCAGGGGTGAAGCAAAAGGAGTGTCTTGGGTTGTTCCATGCTCAAGAGTGCCAAATCTGATCTCCTACACAAGCCATGATTCTTGCTTCTTAACATTCATCTTGGGAGGTATATCTTGTGCTCTTGCATCTCCACACTTTCATTCTTACATGTTGATGAGGTTGCAAGTTATTCTTGCTCATTTGGGTGCTACCTCATACATGTTAAGGAGGGAAATTGATGAATCTAAACCCTACTGTCCAGCCATGATCCTCTTGTGTTTTAAGATTTGTAATGTTCAAAATGGTCGTGAGAACTTGTTGGGGTTATGTGGAACACCAAGGGCAGGTTCATTACTTGATGTTGCTCGAGTTTTAGTTCATTTGGCGTTGTTTGTAATGAGTCCAATGCACGAAAACTATAGCAGCCAACTTGATGCCTTATCATGTTCTCCTTGTTGTGTAAGCACTCGTTTGGATGTGAACTATGTGAATGAATCTTGTGTTTATATGAATGACCCTTTGTACCACTTGAATTCCGATCAAGAGGAGCTGAATGTGAAGGGAGGTACCCAAGGAGGAATAAACCAAGGATGTTCTACTGGTTTGCTTCTTGCTTATGTTCACTCTAATGAAATGTGTTCTGAATTTCCATGGGAGTGTTGGTCACCTAAGGATGTTAAGGGAGTAGTCAATGCGAACAAACCAAGCTTGGGGTGCAAATACGAACATTCTGATTTGGGTGCTACAAGTATTGGGATACTTGATGGGAAGTTGAATCCAAAGCTTGCTATGAGTACATTTCATCCAGGTGGAACACAATCTACAATACATATACGAGCTCATGATACAACAAGAAGAATAAGGGGAGAGTCTAAGTGGAGGGAGGATGTCATACACCTCACATTTGATCCAGGAGGAACAAGCACTACTTGGTTGAGTATGCAATCTGAAATTGGGAATGATACAACATATCTCTTGCCATTTACCATCCTAGTATATGATCCAGGAGGAGGCCATGAGAGTCTATTACTTGGAGCTGTACTTGATCTTTCATGGTTAGGAGAACACGCTCCTTGGCAGCAAGTCTATTCATTTTGGTCCACAAGAATTTGAGGGCAAATTCTTTTGAAGAAAGGGAGTTTGCAACAGGAGTAATCAAGGGAAAGCCTAAATTTCATGGTCATGATTAGCCTTACAAGACTCCAAGCTTATGGGTGCTTCAAAGTCACCAATTCCTACTTAAAAGGAATTTGATCGCAGCAGGAACAAGATAAGGGTCCTGTTCTTGGCAACATAATTTAAGCTACACTCATTCCATTTTGATGATCTTTATATGGTTGGAAAGCTTAGTGGCTTAGCTACAAAATGAAGTTGGAACCACCACCATATTAGGTTTGTAGCTTGCCCTATGGTTGCTATAAAACAGCCTCTACATAAGAGTCTAATGCAATGTTCCCCCTGACCCCCTCTTACCAAAAGGTCCATAGCTGAATATTGGAGGACGACCTTTGAGTGATTCCAAATGGAGGAAGAAGCTAACTCATGTATCTTTAAAATGGCACCTTGGGGTACTCCTACATCATCCTAAAGAGAAAGTTATGGCCTGAGCAAAACGGGTATAGTTAGTGGCAAGTCTGCTGGGTATGTGATTAAGACCAATCTGCACTCAAAGTTGCATAACTCCAAATATACTTAATGTTTAGGGGTGATTCTTTTTGGAGGAGAAAGCTAACATCCATAGCTTTAACATGAGCTATCATGGGTCTTCAAATTCATCCTGAGCAGAGAGTTATGAGTGTTACAAAATGCAATCAGAAGGGTCCATGTCCTATCTCACCCGGTTCAGGTCCGACATCAAAGAGCTTCGTCCAAGGCAACCCCTATTATGAATTAAGTTATTCCAAGGCCTAAAACCCTTAGTTTAAAGTCTTAGGAAGATAAAAGTCCAGGAGAGTTTTTGCTAATTCACAATAAAAGAGCAGGTTTAGCTAAGTGCAAAGAAATGGGTCCAGAAGGGGACATTTCAGCATTGTCTTGTACCAAGGCTGTTTTGGGTGCTATATTTGGCTAGGCAAGACAAGGGCACGACTTGAAAGACATCCTAACCCTTTGTACTTGAAGATGGTAGCTGCCAAGCCCAAGCTCCAAGGTCTTACACATCTTAATTGACCTTGCACAACAAGACAAATAGGAGCAGCCTGTTTTCTGTCTTATGCTTTATGCTTTATTACTTTATGCTTTTGTATCCTAGTTAGTATTCTGATTTGTGTAAGGCCAAGGCCACGACTTATTGTACATTAGATGATGCATTTGAGACCCTTAGATGTGTATCTCTTGGCCTATATAAGGCTTGCTTGTAAGATGTTGAAATCAGATTATGATGAATTAATATAACCTGAACTTTGTTCATTGCAATTCTTTAGCAAAGCTAAGTATTGTGGTAATCCTTAGTGAACTTGTGTGTGATCTAAGATTACAGTGTCTAAGAGTCATTACTTGTGTGTCTTGAGTCTTAAACACAACCTTTGCTACCTGTGCTCGTGTGCTAAGGTGCAAAGTTCTATCTGTTCTGCCTGGCCTAGTGCAGGTTCCTCGAGTTTTCCAAGTCATTTAGCTTGTGTGTGAGGGAGTGTT
>JAIUZE010022469.1:0-17047 GCA_022085475.1 Heliosperma pusillum | reverse complement strand
GCAAGTCAGAGTGCCCTACGAAACCCGAGGAGGTTGAACGCATGAAATTGATCCCTTATGCATCTGCTGTTGGATCAATCATGTATGCTATGATGTGCACTCGTCCCGATGTTGCATATGCTTTGAGCATGAAAAGTCGTTACCAAGCAAATCCAGGTGAGAGTCACTGGATAGCCGTAAAGAACATCCTTAAGTACTTAAGAAGGACCAAGGATTCGTTCTTAGTGTTTGGAGGCGAGACTGAGTTACCGTGTATAGGGTTACACAGATGCCAGTTTCCAAACAGATAGGGATGAATATGACAAAAAATTCCCAATCCGGCTACGTTTATATGATGAATGGAGGAGCTGTTTGCTGGAAGAGTTTCAAGCAAAGCGTTACAGCAGATTCTACAACAGAAGCAGAGTACCTTGCAGCGTCTGAAGCTGCAAAGGAAGCTGTGTGGATTCGGCAATTTTTGGAAGGAATAACAGTAGTCCCTACTGCCAAAGATCCTATCACAATTTATTGTGATAACAGTGGGGCTATTTTTCAGGCAAAAGAGCCCAAGTCTAGTAACAAGTCTAGACATGTACTTAGGAAATATCATGTAATTAGAGATTACGTGGACAGAAAGGAAATTGACATTTGTAAGGTTGGGACAGATGACAACATTGCTGATCCTTTAACCAAGCCTTTATCAAAGGCTAAGCATGATGGTCATGTCGTCACAATGGGATTGAGACGTGTGCCAGAATTCCTTTAGATTATGTAATATGTAATAATTGAATGTTGTATTAATTATTTCATATATGATAATGGCATTCATTGTTCGAGTTTTATTTTAAACTCTTTTATTTAGTTTGACTAAATTTAATACTTTGTTTATCCGAATAGATTGTTGGACCCTATTCAAGTGAATGGATGAACTTAGTATTTTGTCCCTGTCACTCAATGAGGTGACGTCTCGAAATGACTAGATTGTAAGTCGATCGATGGTTGGTTCAGCACCATGGGGTCATGGAGATGACTGGTCGTTTACATAGACAGACTGTAGGACACTCTGTCGGACAGTGACATTGTAGAGACCCTTAAATCAATTATTTGATGCCTGGTCGTGGCAGGGTCTTCTATCTTATTCCTATAAGTCGATTCTTTTGACTGGCGACCGTCGATCTGAGTCGGTGCAGTTTCCAATTGGTTTTGGTTGATGTTTTAGGTCGTGCCGTAAAAGGAGGCCGATGGACTTCTTCTGGATCATGGTGATCTGCATCATACAGAGTAGATGGATCAACAGGAATTGTCCACCCACGTTGGGTAAAACATCTTTAGGCCACTCGAGGAGAAGTTACTGTAAATGCGTGGCCACGCTCGGAAAGAGATCTATGGTAGATTTTCCGGTCAGACAGTTACTCTCCCTATCGAGAAAACCACTCTAGATATTGTCAATCGCAAGTGCGACCTGGAAGACACCTTGCGTTGAGTGGGAGATGTGATAAAGAGACAAGAGACTCGGTGACGCACACTTGTGTCAGACAAGTGGGAGATTGTTGGAGTAGGTGTCCTCCACAATAGTGCGCCACATAATAAATCTTATTATGGAATATAATTGGGATATTTATTGACTATATATATGATTAGTCAGTTGATTAACGTAAATCAATAACGGTTGGCTGACTAGAGGTTGACGTTATTGTCGTATGACGACGGTGATCAACTGATCCCTTTCGGTCACACCTAAAGGATGAAATCCAAATAGTAACTAATTATTTGTATATGATAAAGTTAATTAGTACATTACATATATTCGATATGTACGAGAGTTAATTGTTAGAAATTGAGTTAAGAACTCAAATTCGATTAAACTTATTTTTCAATTATGCGATAATTGACTACTAAATTTATATCTTATTTTAATACGATTAAATAAGATTTAACTTAGTAATTAATCGTTAAATTACTAAATTAGGTGAGGTTTTGAGATAGAGGTAATTAGTTAATTATATTTACAAGGAGTTGTAAAATAAATTAACTAAGCATTGTGGGACCCATTATATATTGATATAATGGTAAAATATTACTTCAAATGTTAAGTACATATTATTTATTTAATTGAGTCATATAATTGTTATATGATCAAATTAACACTTACTTATACAAGATAATTAACCATATGATCAATAAGTATTTGTGAGACAAATATCAAAAATCAAAATGGACCAAACTAGGCCATAATGGCCGGTTAGATTGTAGTTACATGGTGATGATTGTTGTTCTTGTTTTCACTCTTTAGTTACCAATTGAAAGTGACATATCAAGTAGAAATAATCATCACTTATACTACAACACTCCATTCTAATGCATGTGATCAAATTGAACAAAATAAGAGTCCAATTTTGGACAATGTGGTCCGGCCAAATGGCCTTTATAATGAACAATTGTTGTTCATTTTTCTACTAATTCATTTTGTGCAATTTTACACTTCTCTCTAAAATCCTTCCTCTCACTAAAAACTCTCATATACTAATATTTCCTAAGTATTACTAGTGTAGTAATATAGTATAATATTAGTAGTATATTATCTATCTTATTATCTAGTTAATTAATAATAAGGGTAGATTATTTAGTGTCATCTTGGTGCAACTTGAAGGAGGTCTTCTAGTTTGGAGATTTCTTGTTCATCCATATTATTAGCTCAAGAACAACAAGAAGGAGTTCTTGTTGTGCCCATATATTTTCCATATCAATGTGAGGAAATTTCTTCTTTTATATAAATGTCTTTATATTTGCATGCATGTTACATAGATCATTAAATACTAAATTAACAAGTAATTTAGCAACTAATTAGAGGAGTCTATTTAAGGTCTATGGACTTTCACGTTTAACTTAAACTTAGTAACTAAGCTAAAAACTAACTAAATTTACTAAAATAATTAAACAAGTAATAATAAAACGGTTTAAACAATAAAGAAAGGTCTAGGATCAGGTTAAGTCGTCAATTTGGTTCTTTCCCGCCTCATGTTCCTTACATAAGTCACTGTTTAACAAGTTTAGGTGAGATCTTGTCTCTCTAAAATACCTATAAGCCCTCCCGAGTCTTATAAGCCTCCTAAACCGCTCCGAATCCCACTTTCATGGATAACCCTTACGCGTTTTGAGGGAATTTGCCTGACAACTTTCATGGATCACTTAAACAAAAACCCAACATAATTGAACCCAAAAAAACCCTTGGTTGTGAGAATCCGGGTGTGTTTGAGTTTTGCGGTTTCATGTGTTGGGTTTTGTACATTCGTGCTCTTGTAACTCAAAAAGGGAGAGTTTTTATTTCCCGGGTGGTAGAAGTTAGAATTTGGGTGGTAGGTGTTTGAGTTGTTGAAAGGAGGCCTTGGTGGCCTTGGGTTGAACCCATACCAACTTTGGAAAGAATTTACATCTTGGACATGGATTGTCTCCATCCATCATGGTATTGTACATGTTGTTTGCACATACATCGTAAGTATGAGCATTTCCATCACATGCCTCACAAGAGGGGTGTGGCATCACTTCCCCCATAAGCGGGCCATGAGAACTACTTGCTTGGTTCACCTCTTTTCGGGTCATAGCATCAATTTTCTTTGTCAACATGTCATCTTAGCACTTGTCTCCTCATTTGAAGTTGACTTGTTTTCCAAGGGAAATCGGCTACTCCTTCTCAACATGTTACCTCTTGGTCCATAAATCGCCTCCGGATCCACCATATTCATGATTAGTGTCGTTCCCTCAGCTTCTCCTAAGTGATCGAATCATCCTCCGACCGAAGCATTCACCCTCTTCTTAGTTCGTGCCAACAAGGTTTGGAAGAAAGTTTGAGTGGTGTACTAAGACGAGATCCCATGGTGTTGGCAACGAGCAAGCCAATCTTGAAACCTATCCCAATCCTCCTCAAGAGACTCTCCTTCTCTTGTTGAAAAGTGGTTATCTCGTTTCAAAGCACATCGGTTTAAACAATAAATAAAGGTATAGGATCCGGTTAAGTAGTCAATCCGGTTCTTTCCCGCATCAAGTTCCTAACACAAGTCACGGTTCATCAAGTTTAAGTGAAATACTGTCTCTAAAACACCTATAAGCCCTTTTGAGTCTTATAAGTCTTATAAGCCTCATAAACCAACCTCCTAATTACCGCAGTCTGTCTCCGCATGCCCTTATTATCCAACTTTCTCATCCGCTTAACCATTTCACCGACTCAGTCAAATTTGAACTCGTCACCTAAACCTTGCACCTTCATGTGCGACTCTAAAACGGTAAGGTCGAGTTGGCTCATAGAATTGGGTTCTAATCGACCTAAAATCGAGTCCATCACAAGCTGATGCCAAAAACGGGGTATGGGGTGGTGAACCGACATCGTCGTGTTTCGTTTGAAATCCATTAGAACCCCCCTTATCAAGGCGGTCCATAAGGGTCCCACATCAAAACCCTACGGTTCTCTAGAGTCCTCAAAGGGTACTTCTAATCCAAAAATCATCCCGAAATCGGCTAAGGTAAGGCTTTGGCTAGTATTGGCTATGCGAAAAGAAAAACAAAGTTCTCTATCCTTATTCTTAATAAATTTCAAACTACTAATATAACTCAAATGTAAGACGTCGATATGAAAGTTCATGCATGTGGAAAATAGTAGACATACCTATTGTAAGGAAGAAGGAGAGCATTTTTTCCTCGAGGCCTAAGTTCTTCAGAATATCATGGCAAAGGAACCTAGTTGGCTCCATGTCCAACCCCTTTATCTTTACGAAAGCTTCATGGTTCTTGTCCGACTCGAAAATAACTTTCGGAAGTTGCTCGATTTTTTGATTTTCTTCGAAGTCGGGCTTGTTAGAGGAGCTTCCCTTTCTCTTTTTTGGTGCCGTTGAAGTAGAAGCCTTGCCTTTGCCTTTACCCACCATGTATGGTTGTTGATTTTAAGGTGCTTAAAGAGGTTTTCCAAAAAGTTTTCTCAAAAACCCACCTTAATGTGTTCTAGACACAAGATAAGGTTCCTATAATCGACAAAAGAGCCTTCTAGTATGATTAAAAGACTCAAAATCAACCCAAAAAACTAAACCTTAAATTCAGATTTTGATGAGTTGATTGACCCACTTGACCAATCTAAGACTACCTTCAAATGCCCCTATGACACATTTGCATATAGGAGAATGGCGTTTGGCCTTTGCAATGCCCCGACTACCTTTCAAAGATGCATGATGAGCATTTTTACGATTATATTGAATCAATCATGGAAGTTTTTATGGATGATTTTAGTATATACGGATAAGACTTCGATTTGTACGTGCTTACATAATTTGTCATTAGTTTTTCAAAAATGTGAAGAGGTTAGTCTTGTGCTAAATTGGGAGAAGTGCCACTTCATCGAAAATGAAGGGGTAGTTCTTGGTCATTTGATTTCTGAAAGGGTTATCCAAGTGGATCGTGCTAAGGTGGAAGTGTTTGAGTAATTGCCCCACCTTCAAATCTCAAAGGGGTTAGAAGCTTCCTTGGTCATGCTTGCTTTTATCATCGGTTTATCAAGGATTTCTCAAAAGTTGCTAATCCACTTACCTTACATGTTCTAAAGGATACCCCTTTCCACTTTACTAATTATTGTCTAGAGGCATTTGATAGGATAAAGAAGCTCTTATTTCGGCTCCTATTATTCAATATTCGGATTAAGACTTGCCTTTTGAAGTGACTCGTGCGGTGTCACGGCCGTGAGATGCAAGTCACGACCGTGATGCATGTAGGTTGCCTTTTCTTCCTCTTTTGCTCACGCTAGTGACTTCAGCGTCACCATGGTGAAATCGTGCGCAAAATAGGGGACACTTTGGTCACGCTATTGACCAAAGTTTCATCATGGTGACTTAAGTAAATCTTCTCCATTCTTCTCGGTTCGGCTTGCCTTGACTCGGGATGGCTTTGGCACGCCAAGTAGGGCCTCCAAGGTTGATGAGACCGTCTAGGGTATGTCGTGGGCCCTCCATGTTGCTTATCATCCTCCTAGTCACACAAAACGAGGTAGAAACCGCCTCAAGTGACGATTTACCTACAAAACCAAGATAAAAGCGAGAAACGTGCTAGAGGAAGATAAAATATACAATACGCTCCTAGGGAGCGTCCAAGGCAAGCAAATAAATAAAGGCGGAAAAGTAGGGTGAAATAACACTATATCAGTTGATCGACACATAGTGATGGTCGATCGACATGATCACAATAGACTTTCAAGCATCCTCTGCTGTGGCTAATGACCTTTGTCGGACGACATAAACAGCAGCTGGTCGATCGACACGGATGGCTTGTCGATCGACAAAGACAAAAAACTTCATGTGGAGGGAGCCTAGGTCAAATGACTATGTCTGATGGCATATTAATCTTCCTGCCGATCGCCATATAGAGGTTGTCGATTGATATCCTATACACAATCTACAATTTTTGCTCTTTCAAACGCGTTTAAGCTAATCTCTGCCTTTTTTATCGAACGTGTTTGACTTCTAAATGAACAAATGGGCTCAAACTAAGCAATACAGATGAAATACACTCAACGTTGCAAATACGGAAATGAATAGAATGCAATAGCCAGTTAAACGCATAGGAATGAGTGTCAAATATGTGAATAAACGCGTACAAAAAGCATGCATCAATCCTCACCAAACTAAATCCTTGCTTGACCCCAAGCAAGCAATAATTAAGACAGAGAAGCGGACTAATGAATCGATATATAACTCAGAGCTAGCGACACTAATGACTCGCTGAACCAATTTAATGCAAAAGTAACACCCATGTTAGGGAACTAGTTTCACAACGAGAAAGCATAAACATCAAATGGAAACAAGTTAAATCAATCACCAAAAACTACTGATCGTCGACCCTGCCAGACCATCTATGTCGGACTCTCACGGGTCTCTCATCACTCGTTCAAGCACATAGGAAGCATAATGTTTTTTTTTAAGATAGAAGGGAAATAGTCACTCACCTAACTACGAATTACAAAATCATGCATGCAATATAACATGATATATATCTCTAGCAAGCATACATATGCACTCCAACCAATCAAGGTCCAAAACACATGTCGAGAACTTAAATTTAGTGTAAGGTGAGGTAATCAGGTAAGTAAGAGCAAAACAATTTGGATATGTAGAGGTACAAGTCAAGGTAGACCGACCGTAACCAAAAAGAAACATATTTGAAGAGTATTGATCCGAAATACTCAAGAGGGGTGGTGAATTGACTACAAATAAAGTATGCCTACTTTTTCAAGTGTCTGTATATGCATGTGGTATGATATACTTAGTGTGAATTTATGGATTAAATAAAATTAAGTTAATTGTAAGTAGTGTGCAAATGTAAACGTTGAAAGCAAAAGAAAGAACACAAGTGTCACATGGGATTTTGAAGTGATTCAGTTTCACAAGTCAAAACCTACGTCCACTATTCTCGATTAATTACTTTAGTACCTTTCTACGGATTAGAAAATAATTAATCCACTCGTACAACTAACTCTAGTTGTATCTCTATTTTGAGTATCGTAAAATACTCGACTTACTTTTGTTAAAAAAGAAGTGTTTGATTGTTCTTCGTGTTCACACAATTGAACATATAAGAACATATCTAAGCACTATTATTCAATAACGATGTTCTTAAAAAAATAATTACAATATAACTTGCACGACTTTTCAAAAATACTTTCAAATGCAAAATAACAATTTAAACAATTTCAATGCAAATGTTATTTTTAACGTGGAAAAGTCTATTTTAAATCTATGAGATAGGTATGTATTTATGTGAAGAGGAGATCTAGGTTTTCTTAAACAAACCCTAGATGTCGTGTATATCGAGTTGTTTAAGCTACAAGAAACACATCTCAATCTTTTACTTTATATATATATATATATAGGGGCGGGATCTGGTGCGAACTAAAGTACGGTGCGAACCGTACGAACTAGCTTAAAATAGTCATACCTAAGTAATTAATTAAGAAAAGTCAACCTTATAACTCCAAACATACTGATTTCCCGTCACTTCCAATCCCCCATTTCATTATCTCCTTTACATACTCAACTATACATCATACCCTTTCCGGTGACCACCGGTGCTCCGGCTAGACGACGTCACCGCCATCTTCTTTTTAATATCGGCGGCTTAGATCTGGTCGAACACCAACATCTCTTTATCCCAACCACCAACATTAGTCGTTGACCGCCGTCCCGGAGCTCCGTTTGTCACAAATACCACGGCGAGCTACTATGGCGTACTAGGTTAGTCGTCCCATTCACCGTTGGTGTATCAATGGCGACGGTGATGTGTGGTGGTAGTGTCGTTGTCATCGTTATGGTGGGTAGAAAAGTCGGGTGAAAGTTTACTTTGATTAATTGGATAGTTTATCTTACAGATTGTTGATTGAAAGGAAGTGGCGATTGGTTCTCTGTGGCTTCTGGACTCTGGTTGCGGTTCCGAGTTAGATATCGTCTTTGGTCACCGGAGTATTCAAATGGTGGTGGTTGGACCTTTATGATTTTGCAGGTGAGTCGAATGTTGGAGCTGCTGCAGTGGTCCGCGACATTACTTCTGACGCTGGGTTGCAGGATGGTGATTGTCTGATCGAAGGACTGCAGGGGAGGTTCCAACTAGAGGAGTGCAGTGATGCTAGCTCAGAGATGGAGGCGATTTGAATGGTGGGCTCGACCTGAGGATTGAAAGGTATGGTGGCTCGCGCGGTAGTTTCAGTTGCTTTTGGACTCGGGTTGCGGTTCCGAGTTGGATATTGTTATTCAAAAGGTGATGGCTGGAGATGTATGAATTTGCACTTGGTTAAATATTCCGTAGTTATCAACTTATCTTGAGCAAAGTATTAAAATTGTTTATCATCAACCAATGAATTTGACTTAAATAGTTGAAAATAGGAATGAAAACAGGAATAAAGGGTGAAACTGTTAGTTTATTGAAAATTAGACAAAAAAGATGAAAAAATTGGTGAAAATTTCAATCAAGTTGCCGCAATTGAAGGATTCATGATTGTTTGAACAAAGTTTAAGTTGGGGGCTTAATGTGTGATCGTAATAAAGGCATGTAACAATATGTAATTGAGTGAATCAAAACATGCCATTTTTTCAATTAAAAAAAAGCAATCAATCACAAATTATAATTTGAATCAATATAAATCAAGTTACAAATTGAAATGGAAAATGATAGCTTGTACCTTAAACTATAATTGGACAAAACATATGTATCTAACAACTTAGAGAAATGGATCTAGCTATGTGACATATGTATATAGCAATTTAAAGAAATGAATTTAGCTAGTTAAAGGTATGTATCTAGCAATTTAAAGGAGTGTATCTTTCTAGCTAGTTATAGGTATGCGTCTAGCAAATTAAAGAAGTGTATCTAGCAACTAAAACGAGTGTATCTAGCTAGTTAGAGGAGTGTATCTTGCAACTTAAACGAGTGTATCTAGCTATTTAGAGGTATGCATCTAGCAAATTAAAGGAGTGTATCTAGCAACTTAAACGAGTGTATCTAGCTAGTTAGAGGAGTGTATCTAGGAACTTAAACGAGTGTATCTAGCTAGTTAGAGGTATGCATCTAGCACATTAAAGGAGTGTATCTAGCAACTTAAACAAGTGTATCTAGCTAGTTAGAGGAGTGTATCTAGCAACTTAAACGAGTGTATCTAGCTAGTTAGAGGTATGCATCTAGCACATTAAAGGAGTGTATCTACCAACTAAACGAGTGTATCTAGCTAGTTAGAGCAGTGTATCTAGCACAACTTAAACGAGTGTATCTAGCTAGTTAGAGGAGTATATCTAGCAACTTAAACGAGTGTATCCAGTTAGTTATAGGCATGTATCTAGCAACTTGAACGAGTGTATCCAGCTAGTTAGCGACATGTATCTACCTACTTAAACGAGTGTATCTAGCTAGTTAACGGTATGTATCTAGCAACTTAAACAAGCGTATCTAGCTAGCTAGAGGTATATATGTAGCACTTAAGTGTATCTTGCTAGCTGAAGGTATGTATTTAGCAAATTAATGGAAACACACAAGGGAGGTGACTGTCCTTCCGTGGGATAACAAATGGTTTAGGGTTGGATCATACCGATGGAGTTTTGCTCTACTAGTCAAATTTCTATTTTGTGTTTGGAGAAGTGGAGAACTAGTTGTAGACAACCAACATTATTTTTATTATTATTATTAACCGTTTGATCAGTAGAGGCTAATGTAGAATAAAACCTATTTATATGAAAATGTTATGCAACTATATTTGTGTAATATGCTACTAATTCTCACATTATAGAGCACCAAGACCTTCAAAACTACAAATACTTTGTCAAATTATACACTTGAGCAACATAAATGTTCAAGCTATCATCTTCATGATAAAATTAATAATAAGAAAAGAATAATGTGAAACTAAATTATTTTAATTCTACAATAACTACAAAATATCATGTGTACTGAGCATTTTAAAAATGTGTATTTAGCGTCCTAAGACATGTATTTAAAAAGAGAAAGTGTAAGTTTCTGAAACTCAATATTAGACATTTCTAATATCATATTACAATTAGTTTACTCATTAAACTAAAGGATCTTATGCATGCATAACAAAATAAGACAAAGATAAGAAGAAACATTTTCCTTACTTTGAATATAAACAATATGGGCACAATATTTGGACACCTTCCAAATATTGTTCTTGAGCTTAAATAAGAAGGATGATCTTCCAAGTTTCAAATTAGAAACTCTCCAATTAGTTGCACCCAAGACAACCCCTTTTAAATCCTACAAAATACTACACTAGTATATTATGTAGTAACCCTTAACAATATGACTAATAAACACTATTACTACTCTTAGTTATTTTAATAGTAGTCTTAGAACATAAGATGTTTGAAGCTTCTTAAGCTTGTTATTTAGAGTGAGAAGTGAAGATTTTAGAGAGATGAACAAGCATTCTCTTATGAGATCAAGTAGTGTGTATAAGAAGGAAAAATCCTCTTTTTTTTTTGCATGCTCCAACCGGCCACACTCTTCATGGGGAAGGGTGGGTGCCTTTTCTTTTGTTCTTAACAAAGCATTAGACTAGGTTATAGGCTTTAGGTTTGTCATGATATTGTCTAATCTTAATTAGAACAATAATAAGTACCTAAACACCTATATTACCCACAAAAACCGGTGCATACATGATAAAATGGGTGTCCATTTTATTTTGTGATTTTGTCATTTGTCACATATGTGACATGGGACATGTAACATGTAATATTTGCTTATAAATGTACATTTAACTAATTTAAATGCAATTTCATAACAAATAAATTAGACTTAACATTTTAAGTCACATTTTATAATTACATGTAAATAAAATGAGTCATCTCATATTTGGTTAATATAATCTACAACATTTTGTAATTATAATCGACCAATTTCAATTATCTCAAATGTTTCATAAACATAATGCATTCTTAGTAATATAACAATTAAATTACAAAAATGAATCTCATTTAATCATATTACAATAAGATATAATTCTCACTAATATAAACTTAGTTCTCTTTAAAGGGATTAATTAATCTGTATCGCTATAAAATTAATTAATGTACATGATTAAGGGATTGCCCTTTAGGTGTGACCTCAAGGGATCAACTGATCACCACCGTCATACGATAGTAACGTCAAACTCAATTGCGCCAATCGTTACCGATTTATGATGACCAGTTGACTATAATATTCATCATCCCTTTGTATTCTTATTATTGAGATTTAATTATGTGATCGCACTATTGTTGAGAACACTTACTCCAACATAAAGGTGTGTATCTAGAAAGTTAAAAAAGTGTATCTAGTATTTGATGCACAAATCTCTTATACACAAATCGATTTGTGCATCCGAGTGATATATGTGTATGTGAAATGAGTTTCATGTATCCAGAGGACCACATCATGTCACCTAAACATGAACCACCTCGACATCACTAGCAAACCACCAACGCCCTTACAACAACCACATCGATGTGACTACTACGGTCATCAGATGGTGTTACAAATTACGGAGAATCTTTGTCACTTTCATGTCACTGACTCGTAAAGCTACCACGACTTGCATAAGCAACTAATCACTACCGCCATTCCATCAGGCATCAACAATCACCCAGAACTTCAGACGTGAAATCTTAATCACCCAATGTTGTCGATCAATTGATTTTATCAGCATAGACGATGTCGAATTCGTTATCAAACAGGCTAAGGACTGTTTGATTACATCCTTATCACGCACGTTTTCTGGCCAACACTTGATCAAACCCCCGCCGTCAGGGCCATCATCTCACCCTCGACATCCACTCACCTCATCGCTCCACCGCCGACTACTATTTCCCTCACCAGTCTCACCCCATGCCGATGCCCCTTCATGTTCACTCATAATTAAATGGTAGATCTGCAAAAAAAGACTAAAGAACTTACAAAAGTAACAAAACCATTCATTTATTCGGAAGATTCCGACCCGAAAATAATGTTAGAGGGCCGAACACTGCAGCACCGATTATGTTTATGGTGGTAGACTCGCAGATCAACGGAAGAAAGGGAAAAGAAAATAGGACTTGTGCGGCGTTGGGATGGCCGTAAGCGTCAATGCGACGGCTTCGACCACGCCAGAGCTGCTCTGGTGTCGGGGGGACATCTAATGAAGGTGGGCTGAAAGTGATAGGTGAGACATGAGAGAGAGAAACGGGGGCAGTAATATGAGGCTGGGTTTATTTTTGAAATGAAATCCAAGCCTTTTATTGATCTTATCAGTACTTGTTATGAGTTCGTACGGTTCGCACCCAACTATAGGTTCGCACGAGATCCTAATTATATATATATATATATATATATATATATATAAAATTAGGATCATGTGAGTCCACCCTATCATTTTGAGTCCGTGAGTTCAGGATACAATATCACAAGTTATACTAAACAATATCACGGGATATACAAGACAATATCACACCATTGAACCACTTTTTCGCGCACTATTACTAACTTATTTTTCTCATACTTTTTTTTTCACACCAATTGATTCCAATACTTTTTTTCTCATACTAAGGATCTTTGCCTCGGGCATTTTTCTTCATAACCGACGACGAGACTCCTAATTAACGATGACAGTGACAAATTTTGTTGTGATTGAGGTGGTGTGAGCTCCGAGTAGGAGTAATGTGTATGGGTACAGGAATATAGAGATTGAAAAGAAAACATGGGATAAATAATGGGTGACGACGATGCCGGATAATGTTTTGCATGTGTCATCTAGTTGTATTGGTAGGTGGGTGGTCGTCGTCAACGGCGAGTAGTATGACATAAAATATTTTTAACCCTTTTGTGCTATTTTTTTTTCGTGATACTGTTTAGTATAACCAGTGATATCGTTTTTTGTAATCTGTAATATTGTTTAGCTGGACTCACGGAATCAAATATTTAGGTGGACTCACCGGATCCTACCTCTATATATATATAATTAGGATCCTGTGCGAACTTACGAACTAACTCACATCTATTAGATCTAGTTAAATCAATGGTCAGTATTAAATCCCTATTACCCCCAACTTCCCTGACTTTCCATATACATACATCTCTTTCCTCACTGCATACCCAAACCCACCACTCAATTGTTCCCTGGCTTTCTGACGCCGTCACTGGAGCTCCGGTGGCCACCACCAACATCAACTCCGACTAAGCCTCCCCCTTTTCTCACACCACGCCATCTCCCCTGTATATTTTTATTGCATCACTGCCTGTTAACGGCGAAGAATTACCGTCGCCGACGACATATTTTCCGGCCGATGGTGACGTGTTTAGCTTCAGAATGTCAAGTCTAGAGCATTTCCGACATTAAATTTTCTAAATTTCTTGTTATTCTTTATAGATCTAATAATTAATAGACGAAATCGGATTTAAAAAAAAACACATTAAACCAGTAAGGAGAGGGAACCAGGTTGCGGTGGTATGAGTTGACGGAAAGAGAAGGTCAGGCTTCGTCAATGGTTGAGCGACAAAGTGTGAAAAGGTGGTGCGAATTGCTGTTTTAATTTGTTGTTCTGGTGTGCGTCGGTGACGGCGTCGGAAATGTTGGCACTGTGAAGAGTTTCGTGTGGCCTTTGATGTTGTTGGCGCCGTCTGCTGCTGCCACCGTCATCGGATAATTTTGCATCTAATGACGTTTTTAACGGCCAGAAATGACGCACTTTGCTTCAATGGTGGTTGTTGTGAGGCGGCTATGACGATGGTACTGCGAGGCGAGGTTCGTGGCTAGGTTGGTGGAGGTGATAGGGGTCGTAGGTATATTGGTCGTTGGTGGTAGGTGGTGGTGGTGACTTGTGTTGTAGTAATTGGCGGCGGCGGCGGTAATTGTGGTGGGGCTGGTGGTGGGGGTTACAATGACGTGGTTCGTGGATGAGCTGGCAATGGATACATCTCGTATTATTACTAGATACATCTAGGAATACTACTAGATACATCTACGGTAGATGTATCTAGTAGTATTCCTAGATGTATCTAGCAGTATTAATAAGTGTATCTAGCTAGTTCGTACGGTTCGCACCGTAACTTAGTTCGCACAGGATCCCGCCCCTATATATATATATATATATATATATATATAATTAGGATCATGTGAGTCCACCCTATCTTTTTGAATCCGTGAGTCCAGGATACAATATCACAAGTTATACTAAACAGTATCACAGGATATACTGTACAATATCACACCACTGTACCACTTTTTCGCGCACGATTAGTAACTCTTTTTTCTCATACTTTTTTTCACTCTTATTGATTACACACTATCGAAGCCCCGACAAAACCATCATTCTCTCGCCCTTTCATGCTGGAAAGTCACTAATAAGTGTGTTTTACCGAAGTTTATTGTCTACAACTTCTTTTATCATATTTCCTCTCTACTAAGTAATATTTGCCTCCGACATTTTTCTTCATAGCCAACGACGACACCCCTAATTTAATGACGATAATGACAAATTTTGTTGTGATTGGGGGTGGTGTGAGCTCCGAGTAAGAGTAATTTGTATGGATGGAGGAATATAAAGATTTAAAAGAAAACATGGGATAAATAATGGGTGACGACGGTGGCGGATAAATGTTTGCTTGTGTCATCTAGGTTCTTAGATATGTCGTCGTTATTGGTGGGTGGGTGGTCGTCGTCAACGGCGAGTAGTATGACATAAATTTTTTTAACCCTTATGTGCTGTTTTTTTCGTGATATTGTTTAGTGTAAGCAGTAATATTATTTTGTGTAATCCGTGATATTGTATAGCTGGACTCACGGACTAAAATATTTAGGTGGACTGACCGGATCTTGCCTCTCTCTCTCTCTATATATATATATATATATATTATATATCTATATAGATTATATATATATATATATATATATATATATATATATATATAGAATTAGGTTCAAATGAGTCTCCTTAGTATATTTGAGTCCTTGAGTCCTCATCCAAGCCCTTGGATTAGGAGGATGAAGGGCTATGATTAAAACAAAATGCAAGGCTAGGATTGTGAGACACACACAATCCAATTCCTTCAAACCCTAATACAAATACCCTCCACTCACTCCATTTCTCTCATTTTCACATATCCCACTCTCTCTACCTCCCTTATCTCTCATCAATCCTTTCAAAAAATAAAAACCAAAAAAATACCCCCTCACCTACCTTCACCGGCTACCACCGCAACTCCTCCACCACTTCCGCCACCCACCCGCCCACATCCATCGACCATCAGCACTTGCCACCACCCCCGCACCGACGACCCCTAACCTACCACCCCTGCCACCCCCTATAACACCCGGAAATGTACCCTATTTTTATAGTGAAAATATTTTACGGATACTTTTCAGTGAACTTAAGTTTTAATTTAGAATTTAATTTTCCGAGTCGAATTTAGAATTTTCGAGTTCGTATTTGAAATTTCCGCGAGATTCCATGAGAATCCCGTCTTAAGGCGAGTTTGACTTTTATTGACTTTTTCCTCATATATACTCATACTCCCTTAACCTATTTCTCATTCACACCAACACAAATTCAACCTTACTTCTTCCCTAAGCAAAACCAAAGAAACCCTTGCCTCCATTTTCATCCGATCTTATAATCATCGTATCTTATTCGTTTCTTGCTTAAATTCACGTAAGTTCGTCTTATTCTTCCCCTCTTAGCTTCCTCTATCCGTATTGGTAAAAAAATTACCGTCTTTCTCGCTTTTTAAATTATCCGTCTTTCTCAAGGTGAATGATATTCATCTTTTATTATCTAATTGTATGTAGGTGGAGAATAGGAAGGTTTAGAAATCGATTAAAGACGCGAAAAGGTAACGGTGAAGGGTTACTCGATATCATTTACGTGTTTTACATGCTTTATATGTTAGAATTCGTATTTAGAATACGATTAGTAAGCTTAGGATTCATGTTATTGATGATGACTATTGTTAGTTGATGATTGTTGATAATGAATATTGATTGTTGATAGTTAATAGAAGTAGATTATGAGAATTGGAAATGATAGAATTGAGTATGTTGCTCACGGGTTGATGTTGTCCCAGCCGGGTGCCCGGCCGCTGGTCCAGTGGCCGGCTGGGAACTCACTGCACCGACCCTTTTTCGTAGAATGATCATATCTCCTTCGTTACTTGCTTATTTTAGGCTTGTGACCTATCGTTGGAACCGTAAGAGGATAAACTATCACCTCGAGTTGGAATTTCTGCATTTGCATATCTAGAACTCTAGTTATGACCGTTTGAAGTGGACCCTTGTTTTAGTTAGTTTCCAAACTTGCTTTTTGTGTGTAGTTGTGCTCCGAGCTGGGGTACCGGCCGCCGGCCTCCAGACCGGCCTGGAACACGGCTGTGTTTTTCTCTTATAATTTCTAAAACTCGTCATTTATAATAGTTCGCATGGTTCGTTTATCGTATAATTTTACGTAGTGACTTATAATATTAATGTTTTGGATATATGATATTTCATTCGCTTGTATCACATGTTTTGTGACGGTTTTTGATAGTCCAC
>JAIUZE010022467.1:0-18406 GCA_022085475.1 Heliosperma pusillum | reverse complement strand
TATATTTAATGCGGTTGGCAGTTTGTGATGCATACATTGTACAATTGGCGAGCGAAAGCGAGCGAAGTATTTACCTTGGACCTATATTCGGTTCTTAGATTGTATATTATTATACACTCTTTTATTTCCGTATTTATACGGGAGATATGTCTCCCGTCTTGTATAATTCTTATGTATAATTTTATTTCCTTTTCATTATGAACCTTTGTATTTAAGACACCTTTATTATGTATTCTCATATTTTATTCATTTAAATTATTTTTTTTCTTTCCGCAATTTTGAGGGTGTCACAGTGGGTTTGTACCCTAATCCCAATGGTATCTTTCCAGAGTTTCCTTCTTTGTATGGTGCAAAGGTACTTTTCCTTTTCTGTTTAACTAGTATTATTGGGAGTAATTCCTGGGATTTTAAGTATGTGGGTTGACTACTAGGTTAGAGTATGGTCGAACTATAGAGGTACTTTTCTCGAATCACATTCTGGATAGGTGATGAAGTGATCGTCACTACTTTGCCGTCTATAGGAATTTTTATTTTCTGGTGTAGGGTGGATGTTACTGCTTTAGAAGCATGAATCCATGGCCTTCCTAGAAGTATGTTGAAGGATGCTTCAATGTCTACAATCTAGAAGTTAATCTTTCGCTCGATTGGCCCCAGTGGCTATGGTGAGGTTGACTAGACCTACTACTTTCCGTCGTGTCCCATCGTATGCTCAAACACCTTGGTTGGTAGGAGTCCAATCCGTTTCTTTCATGCTCAGTTTACGTGCTGTCTTCAGTGGTATGACATTGAGTGCGGAGCCATCATCTACCAAAGTCATGGGTATATTATTCTTTAGGCATGTAATTGTGATATACAAAGCGAGGTTGTGACTAGCCCCGAAAGGATGTAAGTCTTCATGTGAGAAGGTAACTGGGTTGCTTATCTTGACTGAATCTTGGAAGACTAAGTTAACTACATCGTCGGGTGTAGAGTCGTGTGCTACATTTAGCTTTGCCAATGCTTGGAGTAGAGCTTGGCGATGAGGAAATGAACTCGCAACTAATTGCCAGAGTGAAAGATGAGCCTTTGTCTTTTGTAGTTGCTTTAGTAGATGGTCAGTAGATATGCCTTTGCCATCATTTGGGGTGATGGCAGTGGTGTTAGTAATTGGACCATTAGTAGATGGCCAGTAGGATTGCTCTGAGGGACACCTTGATAAGGGCGTCCTGATCGAGTAAGATAGTCTATATCTTGATCTTACCTACTGATGATTTCAGCTTCTAAAGTGATGACTCGTTCAACCAGATTGTCACATGTTGTGATCACCTCTTGCATTGTAGATTGTTGGGATAAGATTGGAGCTCGTGGTGCGCTTTCTTGGGGTGTGGTGTCCGGAATGCGTAGGGATGTCACGATGATTTCGAGCTCTAAGACCTGTTTACTCACATTTCTAGCTCATGCGATGAAGTCGTCGATGGTAAGAGAAATGGTGGAATACCCTTCCTCATTTTCGAGCACGTTAATTTCATCTTCAAATGGGGAGATAGGTGCGAGCAATCCAATGTGGATTCTTTATCTGTGATCGTTAGGACTCCAAGAGGATTCTTGGTGTTGTTGGGCTTGCTACTAGGAGGTAGGGGTAGACGACCGTCTTCAATCATATCTTGGATGACATGCTTCAATTTGAAATATTTCTCTGTGTCAGGTCCTTTGCCTCTATGATACTCACAGTAAGCATTCTTTTCCGGATCAGATGTAGATCCTATAGGCTGGAGCCTAGGTAGCACGGACACTCTTCCTAACCAGCCGTCCCGTGTCGGACACCGTGTCGGATACACGGACACCTATAAATAAGTAATAAGAGGTTGAAAGACTAAAAGAGATTGATTAGAAGACGATTTGAGTGAGAAATGAGAATAAATTATAATTAAAGTCAAATTGTATCTTAAATTATTTACATATAATATCAAATAACAATATAAAAATAAAATCGTACGTTATTTATAACTATAAAATATATATTTTAATAAATTTAAATGCCGTGTCCCGTGTCCTAAATTTCACGAGATGCCGTATCACGTGTCCGTGTCCGTGTCCGTTTTCGAGCTACCTAGGCTGGAGCTTGCCTTGTTAAGTCAATATTTTTAAGGCACTGGAGTATGTGTCGCCGATGTTGGTGAACTTCCTTTGAGGGTTGTTTTTTCTAGGTGTTTCAACAAGGTTGACTTCATCGGTTTTTTTGGTGGAGCCGTAAGAATGACTTATTGAGCCTTGATACCCGCGACCTACCATTTTAGACAAGAGTACCTTTCGGATGTCGTCTTCGATTCTGGTCCCTAGCAATGTTAAGTGTTTAAAACACTTTATATTCTGGCATCTTAGGTGGTTTGCATAGATGAGTCTTAGATAGTCCACGAACGTTTCCACAAGAGTGGCCTCATCTGGACATTCGACTAATTGGGTACTAGTCTTCCTCCACCTACTTAGGAAGTCGGTGAAACTTTCCATCTCATTTTGAGTTAGGACCTCTACAGTATGCATGTTAACTTGAAATTCAGCATTGTCTGCGTATTGTTTGGTGAACTCAATTGCAGCGTCATCTTAAGTTACAATCTTCTTGTGATCTAGGGAATAGAACCATTGTTTGGGAATGGTGTCGAGAGATGAAGGAAAGATCCTTAGGAACATCTCTGGTTTGATGCCTTTGATAGACATATAATCCTTGAAAGCACGGATGTGGTTCAAAGGGTTCTCATGCCCTTTGAATTTCGGGATGTCAGTCATATTGAAATTGGTTGGCATCTGGGCATTTACCGCTTCATATTTGCGACTGTTCTCCCTATAGATGTCATCTCCCTTGAGATACATTAATTGTTCCTCCAAGTATTGGAGTTGCTTTTCCGCTCCAGTAATAACTGGTGGGGTATCGACTTCTGGTTTTCCCACGATGAGTGGAAGGTTGTCGTGCACACTAGGGTCCGGAATGTCTGCAGGAGGTAGCCTAGTTTCTACAGCAACGATTCGACTCTCAACGACATTGAGGCGAGCATAAGCTTGGTCTTGAATTGGCTTGTTTGGAGATGAAGGAGCGCAGCTAGGATTTGATCATTACCATTTGGCGCGGTTTGATGAACACTTGCTTGACTGGTTCCAGGCATCTTGAAAACTGAGCAAAAGACCGTCAACGCATCAAAACACGATCGACCAATCTAGCACACTTACTCAAAAATACTCGATTTGTGAAGTGGGAGTGTGCCACTGTGTTTTAGTGAGTTTTGAAAATGACTAGTTTTTGAAATGTTTGTCCTAGACAACCGTAGTGTGGTTGTAGAAGTGTTGACTCGAAGTGGAGAAATGATTTTGACTAGACACTCAGGCAGAGTTTCGACTCATTTCGCGCTACTTTAGGCCACCTTTGAAAATGCTTTACGGTTTTTAAAAGGATTTTGATTTTAAATTTTTTGTCATGGTTTATTTATATAGTGGTGATCATGTATGGTTATACATATTTAAACAGGCAGAGTAACGGTATGCTGAGTGTATTTAAAAGGGATTTGGCTTAAAAGGTGGGTTGCCATACCAAGCAATCAAATCCAAGGTCGGTGGAGGGGTCCGTGCTAAACATGAGTAAGGTCCGTTCCCAGTCCATTTCCTCGAATAGTGAAAGCCCTTGGTGCTAACATGAGTACACATCGCGGTATGGTTGAGATCAATCGCTATCCATCCATGGATCCAAAGAAGAACTTGGACCTTCCGGACATGACGATTGGTCGAAAGGGTTGGAAATAAAAGATGGGATTTACACCCCCAGACTTACATGTTTGACGAAACGAGATTAACTAAGTTAACGTTTAGTGATTGCTCGACTCGAATGTACGTAGAAAGTGCCCTCGTTAGAGGATTTAAGTTGATTGATTGAATAAGTTGATTGTGTAGTGGTCGAATTGGTCGGTCATGCAACGTGATGGGTACTCATTCTGAGCTTACATGGTCGATTGATCAAGCACGTAGGTGTCGAAAGCTTAGAGCAAAGTCTAGAATGCAAAGAGAGAAGAGAATGGCGGAACACCCGCGTGCCAAAAAAGTGAGACCGGAAGTCTCCTTTTATACAAGAAAATATGAAGAGTTTTGGAATAACTCAAACTTTGAAAAGAAATGACGAAAATATTCTGGAAACGGAGAAAACAGGCTGGAGAAGGGGCGCAACAGGAGCTGCGATCTTCCAAAGGGGCGCAGCACCTGCTGCGTTATTTCCCCAGAGGTGTCTTTCTGCAGAATAAAGATTTCCACGTTTCTATTATGGGATTACGGTAGATCTATACTTCCTTTTGAAAAGATATGAGATATATTTTACCAAAAATGATAGAATTTGAAGATTTAATATATATCCAGAATATTCTAGAGCGTTCCGACTCGGCATTTTAAAACGGTTTCTAGAAAATGAAGCGGTTTTAGACCCGGACTCCAAATGAACTCTAATTACTGTCAAAACGACCGTACCGGTGTGTAGATGACGACCATAGGGTAGACACAAGTGTTTAAGCTATCACTTGACGATAAACTTACGAATTGTCATAAATGATTTCGCGTATCAAACATGCGGCCCAATCATCACTAGGAGGTTGGCGAAAGGTATAGAACTGAGGTATCTACACATCTTTAGTAGGGAGTTTGAATCAATCAATTAATCTACCTCTTTCTAATAACCTAGATCCCCTTTAATCCTAGATTAAAAGATTAGCTACTCATAATATCTAAACTAACAACAATAATAAAAGAAGTAAACATGATAACAATATATGAAAGATGAACAAGGAATAATTAAAGATGTAATGAAAACTAATTGAATAACAAAGGAAGATTAGTAAAATACCGATTACAAACTAATTGAAAGGAACGATGTTCTTGGAATAACCCTAGTAGCAATAATAATATTTCTGAAGTTTTCTAAGAGTTCTAGAGTAATAAAAAGCATAACCTAATTATGAAAGACGAGATTTGTATTTATACTAAAGCAATTAATTAACTAAACCTACTTTAGGAAACACACATCATCAGATACCAGGTTGCTCGATCGAGCAAGAGTAAGTCTGCTCGATCAAGTTGGGTTCTCAGCTCCGCGCACTGAATAAACAGCTGCATTTTCTTCGCTACTTATCGGAATTCGACGTGTTACTTATCATTGGAAATCTAAGAGAAAGAGCTTTTTTTGCCATGTGAATAACCTTGATATGAGTTGTAGAGCTCAAGATATTCAAGTTTTAAGTTGAGACTTGTGGAAGCAATCATTCTTTCTACTCATTTAACATTTGTTTGGTCTTTCGTACTAATTTCTTTGACATTCCTTCTTGTTTCTTTCTTGGTCTCCATGTCAAGCATAAATTCTTCAAATGCAGAGTCCATTTCGCTTTACAAGGCATCCAATGCATCCAAATCGCACTGAATCTACAAAATAGCACACAAAAGCGGGAGTATTGACATTCTAACATATAATGACATCTAAAGCACAAAATCGTCACAAAAGTGACTAGGGGAGGCATAAATATGTATATAATTACGACTAATCACTAGCTTATGACTTCCAATCTCCAGCTTCACTCCATTGATATCAAACTCCAAGCTATGTTCCTTGGACTTTAAATCGACACTGATTTAACACTCAAAGTCCACCAAACGTTCAATTGTGAATGGCATCGGCAATTACTCAAATTATCGCAATAATACAACTTTTTACCTCATTAAATTTACCAAATCGAGCCTCTAAACCTATAATAAGACCGTCTCATCATACATCATTAATATAATGTGAAGGCAAGGCATTATATCGTAACTTATTGTATCGTTATCGATTCTCCAATCAAATTTACAAGCCATTTGTTTCAAATTTTGGTACAAGGGCAAGTTTAATTTATTGCTTTCTAGTCATTTAAGTTAAATTTATGTCGTTTCGTATCAGAAATTCAGGTAGTAACCTTTATACAAATGGTGACTAGGGTTGGATCGAGTTCTATCCAAGTTATTTTCTGTCTAGTTCAGTTATCTATTGAGCTATTTGGGTGGCAAGTACCTACAATGTTAATACGTGGTTATCACTTACGACAAGTGCGATACTTGAGGAAATTGAGCTAAGTTGAACTTTTTGAGTCTGAAAATGGTGTAAAAAGATAATGTTACCTTTAATAGTAAGTTAAACAAGTTTCTTACTACTGCAAATGCAAATAGTCACTTGATAAATTTCAGTTATCAAGAGCTCTAATGTTTAACTTGACCACTTTCTTTCTTAATACTATAACCTATGTATCTATAATAAGAACCATCTAATCTACCTTTCATGCAGAAGAAACAACCATAGGACTTCTCACAGAATGAACTCCATCCAACCAAGTAATCCACCCAAATTCATACTCATCACCTCCTTGAACATTACTTATTTGTCTCTCCTTCTTGACTGTGATGCTAAAACTCTTCTTTTGACCCTTATGCTTAAAAATCAAAGTACTCGGCGAGATCTTAACTGTGTACCCCTTTGGTGGCTTTACAAAAGCAATGTACGCACTTCTTCCTTTACCAACATTGGTCACTGTCCTTTTAACAGTCACTGTTCCGTTGAGCTTGGAAATGGCAACAGAAGGGTGATTTAGGTCATTTGACTTGGGTGTAATTTTGGGGCACTTGAAAGATGGGTCCATACTTTTCTGCCCCATCCCACAAAGGTAGGTCAAGTAGTCAGTGTAGGAGGCATCATAGACAAGTCCAGGATCCGAAGCCCTTGTTGGTCGAAGATGACCTGCTCCGAACTGAAAGGGATCTGCCGGGTTGCCTTTTGAATCGGTAATTAAGGATCCTTTGTTGTTGATAAGACCAGCTGCAAGGTAAGTGGTAACTAGCAAGTAAGTATTTCACGGTAAGCGATATAGAAGTTGGAGTTGAGAGTTACAGACAATGCAAGAGAAGAGTAGAGGTTACCAGTAGTGATAAGGGCGGATCGAATGGCGGCAGATGACCAAGTAGGATAGATAGCTTTGAGAAGAGCAGCAGCAGCAGAAACATGAGGGCATGACATCGACGTTCCTGAAAAGATGTTCCACTCGACACTCCTGTCATCTGATGATAATCTAGTCGGTCCATCCGCCTGTGACCATGCTGCCAATATGTTCAACCCTGGTGCTGTTATATCAGGCTTGAGAATGTTGGGGTCAACGGTATTGGGTCCTCTACTAGTGAAAGAGGCCATAAATGGAGCTGGAGTTGTGTGCAACACAGTTTTTGCTGGGATAATTTGGGCCATTGGGTGTTTAGTGGACTTGATATAGTTGAGAATTTGGACGGCCTCAATTGCCCCCACAGCTGTGGCCGGAAGGACATGTGGATCGGCAACAATTTCTTGACCGTTGGCAGGAGAATTACCGAGGATGTAACCAATACCACCTGCTCTATTCACTTCCATGCCTTTTCCTACCCTTGTGCCATTGCCCCGTAAACACATTACTACGTTCCCGCTTGCTTTCTTTGCCGACAGGCTGTTTGGAAGGCATTGCCTGCACAAATTTAAACCATATTTATTTGAGATTATAATATGAAGGAATCAAAAAATATAAGTGCCATATTTAAACCAATCAATAACATGATAAAATCTTCTTACCCAGCGAGATCTTTAGTCACGTTTGGCAGAACGATATCTCCTGCATACACTAATGGATATGTGAAGTTGTCCATCTTGTAATTCGTCGTACTTTCACCCTGCAACATTCATCAAAATTACTAATGTCATCAAAACATAAAACGAAGCAATACTCCATGGGTCGAATTGAAATTTGGGGGACGAATTAATAATGTACTCGTATTAAAGGGTTTTCAATTACCTCAAACGTCACTCCACTTCCCAGCACCACGGGGGAGTAAAACTTCCTATCTAAGCTACTAGCACCAACGGTAATAATCCATGGTGCTTGATTCGACAATGTACCCGGCTGGGGACCGTCATTCCCAGCACTGGCCGCCACCACAATGTTCTTCTTTGTAGCATGCAATGCTCCAATGGCGATCCCATCATCACTATACGGGGTTGGTACATGCGTCCCAATGGAAAGGCTCATGATGTTGACTCCCTCGTGGATGGCATCATCCATGGCCGCTAGCATGTCAGCATCAAAGCATGTGTTACCAATGACTTTCTCTTGGTTTGGGACGGCCCAGCAAACCTTGTAGATTGCCAGGTGTACCAGTGGGGCACCGCCTGAAGCCGTGCCATTTGCCAAGTCCCCAAGGAAGGACGTGTCTGGGACCGACCGCCCTCCTATAGTGGAGGACGTGTGGGTCCCATGCCCGTCCTTGTCCCTTGGGGACAAATAGTCTATAGATCGGTTTAGCGGGCCGTAGTGGCTCTCGTAGGCCTTTATGTAATGTCGGGCTCCAATCACCTTCCTGTGACAGTGGGACGGAATCAAGGTCAGATTGTAGCAAAATGACATAACTAAACATATTAAACATATTATGTAATCACAGGACTCATAGTTAACCTTTGGGAACAAATTTATTAAGCAAAAGTCAACTAAACACAATCAGAAACTAAATTAGAACTACTCAGAATTCAGAACATAATCTAATAATGAATTCAAAGGTCCAAATTTCTTATTAAAATGTCATTGATAGCATGCATGCTGGTCATAACAATCAAAAATCGCAGAGCGTTTCCCTCTTTTTGCAACCTATGAAATTACTTTGTAAATACTCCTAATTTCTTATTAGTGTGCATATTTTAAAAGCTATAACTCTTCGAATTTCTTACTAAAACTAACATATACTCCCTCCGTTTCGGTCATTTGTAAACCATTTTCATTCATTTGTTTATCTTTCTATATTAGGCATGTTTCCAATGGTTTATTTAATAAACTAATGAGACTATTGTCCACATGTCATCCAATACTTACTAACCACAAATGGTCTGCTCTCCTTTCCTTAAGCTTTGTGCCAAAAATAAAGGTAAACAAATGATCGGACGGAGGAAGTACTAGATTATGAGCTCTTCCAATTACCAGTATACAGATATTGATTAGTTAAATGGTTTTTCTAAAGCCAAAATATTCCCCTGTTTTTACCATATGCATTAGAGGATAACACATGCTGTATCACAGATTCACAATAGGACTAAAAAAGCTAATATTTCCTAATATTTCGAGCAGTATGACCTGACCCAAAAAACCGCTCGTAAATAACCCAAACCCGAAAACAACCCGCACATTTTGGTTTAGGGTTAACAAACGCTCGACCCGTAAGTCCGTAACTCGATCAGTAATGAGTAAATTTGTTGACATATTTTTAAAGCAACTGAAATTGATATAAAATAAAAATAATCTAAACTTTCCAAATTTTCAAATAGATTATGGTTATACTTGTTTCAAAAATAGATTTACCATATACTTCGTAATTATTTACTCAAATGATTAACATATAAATATAGTCCATAATTTCGTATGCCGTAGCGATATTGAATTTATTAGAAATAAAATGCTTACTCTTAAATATATCATGTATTAAAACGTATGAACTCGATGCGTATCCGTATTTTACAAACTCGAAGTAGACTTATACGAATCTTACCCGAACCAAAATCCGATTGTCTGACCCGTTTAAGAGGTCTGTCTATATAGTATTCTTTTTAAAAAGCATAAAGGTAGCGTTCAAAGGCACAAGCTAGACAACAGTGTGTCTAAGATTCCCATAAAGAAAGGCCAAAGGTTCACGAGTGAGTCAAGTAGTAATAATTTGATATTAAACTTGGCAGCAAAACATAGGACGCATCAAGATAGACAAGTAGAATCATTTTGTAGTAAACTCGTTCATTTTTGACGAAGAATACAAAATAAAAGAAGGCAAAAAATACAAAATAAAAGAAAGGGACAGTAAGCTAAAACCACTATTCAAGCTAAGCAAAGTAGGCATAAGGGTCGACTACTTGGTTTCTTGTTTCGAAATGGACATGCACCATCTACAATACTAGTTCAAGTTGTATTTGCTTTAATAGTATTCAACAAATTATTTACTCTTTTCGTTCCCATTATTTTTTTACCTTTACTTTTGGTGCAAAGATTAAGGAAAATGGAGGGGACCATTTGTGGTTAAGAGCTGACAAGTGGACAATAGTCCCATTGAGAAATTAAAAACAGTTGGTCTTATTGAAGACGAGAATATCCGTCTTCAATTTATACGAGTCGAATTGAATTCGACTCTTACAAGGAGGCAAGTGAGAGAGCAAGTGGGGTGTTAAATGGATCCCCACTTGTACTCTCATTTTCCTCTTTGTGAGAGAGAATTCAACCTGTTTTCATTGAAAATTTGTGAATAAAAAAATATCCACCGAAAACTTCCCTAATATATTCGAGTATGTGGTAATATAATGCTGAAAGTAAAGGTGGCACTCTTGTACAAAGTAATGATTTTGATAGTTATGGATTATGAACAAAGTAACATTCTCTGATTACATTAAGTTAACTAACCTCTATAAAAAATGTTAACGATATATTTCAAAATACAAGAAATTCTATAATTCATATAGACATTTCCTTTACCAAGTAATGGTCAGGTAAATTATGTGCATGGAGTACTGAAATCTGGACCTAACAGTAATCACATGAAAACATATAGGAAAACTGAGAACACACCCAATAAGCAAATGAGCCTATCACTGAGGCAACCAAAGGAAAATCCAAAAGCTATTTACCAATAAAAATCCAGAATTTGAACATAAAACAACAAATTTGAGTCACGAGACTCTCTAAATTGTACGTATGATCAGAAATTCAGAACTATACCTGATTGAATTATTGTTATTTGGAGAGTACTATATATATATATATATATATACAATTAATTATCAATTATTGTGAGTAATTGTATAGTGGTTTAAGTAAAATAAAGTAAAAGAAGGCACACTAACCTATTACAATGAGACGAGTTGAAAGCGTCACCCGTTTGGCAGATTCCTTTCCATGATTTGGGGATTCTACCCATTTCTTCATCACTGTAACTCCTTGCTTCTGGCCAAAACCCTGTTTAACACCTCAATTATTATGCATATATATTATTATGTTAACTACTCTCTTTTAATTTAGGCTAGTTTTATTAATCATAACAAAGCTTTTTTTTTTTTTTTATTTATAAAATGTAAGGATTTCATTAAAGTCAATATCAATCGATTACAGTACATGCTAAAAAACTTTTTCAATCATTTTGCTACTAATACAACAACCCTAATGAAAAGATAATACAATAAATCAATTATAAGAAAGATTAAAACACATGACATTCCCTAGAATGTATATTAAATAGTTACGAAATTAAATTTAATATTATTATTGAGGACATATTATACAAGAGTAGGTATTCCCTCGGTCTAATTAAATTATTTACAATTACTTTATTTTGCGAGGAAAAAGTAAAGGTAGTGTAAACTATTGACTAAATGAAATGAGTATATTTCAAAATAATACTTCAATAATCAAAATTCGAAACAATCAACTAATATACAAATGGTAAAAGTGTGTAATTAATTTTATATAATTATTTTTGTATAGGTAAATTAGCTAGGCTACGATTTAATTTCAAGATAACAGTTTAAAATTAATAATACATATATATTTTTTCACGTAAAAAATTAATTATTTCAATTATGTAAAACAAGTATAAACAATTATGTAAACCCTAAGGGTTCCTTTTAGGGTCTAGTTCATCTTAAGAATTAATAAGATAAGTATAATATAATAATATAAATGATATAAATACTAATAATAGTAAATATAAATAATAATACTACTAATAATAAAATATTAAATATAATATAAAAAAATAATAATAATAATAATGATAATAATAAGGGTTTTTTGCTTTTTACCACCTAATGTGTTCAAAATTTTACAAATTACCACCTATTGAGTCTATTTTTACAAATAACCACCTTAAATTGAGGAAAATCCTTACAATCCACACCTATTTTGTATTATCTTGACGGTTCTTGTTAATTATCGTTTCGGTTACGTTTTATCGTCAAACGATTATTTTAATTGACCAAATTACCCTTCATTTATCATTTATCACTCACTTCTCATTTATCAATTATCATCCTACCCCATATTTATCAGTTTTACACTTTCCCCAAATTATAATTTCTGATAAACCCTAATTTCCTTATTCACTCAACCATCTTCCCCTTTACTTTGATTTTCTGTCAATTTGTTCTGCACATTCAAGGTAGTGTGTACAAAGCTGATAGTGCGTACAAAGCTGCAAGTGAGCCCTGCACAAAAAGATGACACTTAGATTAATACCCAGTATATTGAAAATATATATGTTGATTACAACATCAGCCCAATGCCACAAATGGTGAGAACATATATGTTGACTGTGTACAATTCCTCATAAGATAAAAGCGAAAGATATATGTCAGATTTGCCTAAGGTTTATGAAGACCAATTCAAATTCCTTACATACATATAAGAAAATCACTGCCATGTCCACCTTAGCCATAGGGAAAATCACTGCCAAATTTTATATCAATCAACATATATTTTTTTGCTTTGTTGTTTGGTGAGTAGCACATACAAAGCATGATTCTTTACATACATTTGATTACCTGAAATTTGAATCACGATTGCAGTAGTCGTCTACCTTGAATGTGCAGAACAAATTGACAGAAAATCAAAGTAAAGGGGAAGATGGTTGAGTGAATAAGAAAATTAGGGTTCATCAGAAATTATAATTTGGGGAAAGTGTAAAATTGATAAATATGGGGTAGATGATAATTGATAAATGAGAAGTGAGTGATAAATGATAAATGAAGGGTAATTTGGTCAATTAAAATAATTGTTTGACGATAAAACGTAACCGAGACGATAATTAACAAGAACCGTCAAGATAATGCAAAATAGGTGTGGATTGTAAGGATTTTCCTCAATTTAAGGTGGTTATTTGTAAAAGTAGACTCAATAGGTGGTAATTTGTAAAATTTTGAACACATTAGGTGGTAAAAAGCAAAAAACCCTAATAATAATAAATGTTAGTAATACTAATATTTCCATTAATTAATCGTAATAATATACTAATAAATAAATATATTAAATAAAAATATAATAATAAAAATAAAAATTATAATAATAAATAATAGTAATATAATAAATTTTAAAAAATATATTAATATAATAATAACAAATTAATTAATATAATAATAACTATGATAATCGTAAGAATAATAATAATAATGTTGAAATAAAGTAAGCTGAACTGAAATGATCTGATCTGAAATGAATTGATTGGAGCTGAGTTGAACTAAAATTAAGTCCAAAAGAACAGGGCCTAAGAAGTGCATGTTAGTCGTTTCTACAAAGTGAAAGATTTAATTATAAACTTTCTTCAAGGATATTAATAATAAACAGTTGTATTCTTTCTTCAAAGTTACGCTGTAATACAGTAAAACTATATTTTAAAGCTATCAAGGAGATTAGTTTTAAAATGTACTGTAATTAACTTCATTATCTTCAGCTTCAAATGAAAGGATAAAATAAAAGGTTGGAACTTGGAAATCAAAGCCCAGGCCGCCGCCAATATTGGGCTGAAAAGGTTAAACGTTTTTGTTTAATTTGTTGAAAAGTTTTAACAGAATATTGTTCCAGTACTATAGTTAGTTAAAGTTCCGCTTTTGAAACTCTTCCAAAAACACAATACAAGTCGCTTTTCTTCCAGCTAAATCTGGTCACAAGGCGATGTATTAAATTGGATTTTATACCCCGTATTACCTAACACAAATTCTCATTTAAGATGGCACGATTCAAAATTCAAGACGGCTTAAGTCCCCTTATAAAGAGCAAGTGGGGGGCACTTCATTTGCCCTTTACTTGCTCTTTGTGAGGGACTTGACCCGTCTTAAGTCTAAGACGGATCACTCCGTCATAAAGGAGAGTTGTTGGTTAGGTAATGGGAACAAAAATTTTGACAATATTACTAAACTGCTTTTGGTGAAACTATTAAATTATTATGTTGGGTTAAAAGTCGAGACCGGTAAGAATGTAATGGTAAAGGACAACAAAGCTCGATCTAGTCTCATTCTTATCTTAAGAATTTAAAAATCTAGGGACAATTATTTTAGTATACTTTTTTAGGAGAAATGGAAAATAAAATTGCGAACGGAGAGTATAGTTGATTTAAGCATGATAATATATTAATATCCTTATAATTAAGGAAATAATATCCCTTAGCTTTATTTTAGGTCATTTCTAGGGTGTTGTGTTTACGAGTCCCTTAGAGAATTTAAGATTAACTTGTTTATTTATTTCGTAAACACCTTAAAGAGTAGATGTAGTTAAAAGTATTACTCGTAATTGTTTCTTATAATAAATAGGAGAGACTTGAATAATTAAAAACTTTCTCATCATGATAAATTTAAGGAAGCTACAAATATATGACCGGAGATTCAAGTATAAAGCTACTCCAAACCATAATTTTGTCTTAGCTTCAAGGGAGCCATAAGACCTTGATCGAGTAGTTTTTAGGTTTGAGTGTTAAATCAAAATTAAAAATTCCAAATATAGGACAATTCTTAGACAATCATCATTAATGGTGATCCTATGCCAAAAACAATATTTTGGGAATTTGTTTATGTATAACAACAAAAAGATAGAAAGAGACAAAAAAAGTACATAAAAATTAGTTAAGGAAGAAAAAATAGTTACCACTATCAAAGACTCCGACGATGACGTTACGTCCATACTTAGCTCTTGAGAGAAAAGTATTACGTTTTGGATCCGATTCCAACTGTGGTTTTATTTGCTCTTCTAACCCTACAAACTCCCATGATCTTGTTGTGTGCGCTCTATGCTTCCTTGGGTGACTTTTGAACACTCTCACCACTTCTTCCATTTCTATACCATTTCATTTTCAATTTATTAAATCATTTAATACTTAAAATGATACGGAACAATAATCATATTTACATGGTTTATAGGTTTCCTATCTTTTCAATTGGGCACAATATATAATAATGAGAAATTATATAAAAACAAATCAAAAATGAATCCATAAAATTGCGTCCCACCACGTCGGTGCTCTTAGGAAACAAAAACAACTCTTCATGGAATAAGAAATGACCCGGACAGTCGGAGTATGACTTTAAGCATGCCACGTATTGTGTAAGGGGATTATGAGGGCTGTTTTTAATAGGAAGTAATATTCGGAATATTACTCTAATATTGTTAGTTAAAAATAGAATATTATTATGATTATATTTCCGAAAATGTGTGCTTCAAGTTGTACTATAAATTGAAGATTTTGATATAACCCACAATCGAAAGTTTATCCCAAACCATTCTATTATATGGTTCTTTACAGTTTTGATGTTAATTAGATTCGGACCTTGTATTTTGAAATGTGTATATAAAAAAGTATAAAATGGATACAAACCGGATAATTGGAAGGCCTCGTGGGGGGTAAGGAGGGCAGCAAAGCCATTAATAGAGTGTTTGTAACTGTAGAGAAGAGATGCTCTGGCTTCTTCCTCTGTTTCCTTAACTGAGGCCAAGTATTTGTGATGTATCTCCTCAATCTCATGCACTGCTTTTTCTCCACTGTGCTCCCCGAAGTATACTACATATACCTGTCACACAATAATACGTACCATCTTCTTATAAATCACATACGGAGTACTTCCTAAGTTATACGGAGTAACAAATTGTCCACCATTAAAACACACAATAGTCTAATATACTCCCTCTCGTCCCAATTATTATCATTTCAGTATGTTCAAATGATTCTTTACATTTTCTTTTTTAGGTCTAAATGAAAGGTTAAAACAATAAAGTACTCTTTAAAACTCACATCTTTTTGATTTGTAAGTATAAAATGTAAAGAATAGTCTAATATACGGAGTAACTTTTTTAGGTCTAAATGAAAGGTTAAAACAAATTGTCCACCATTAAAACACACAATAGTCTAATATACTCCCTCTCGTCCCAATTATTATCATTTCAGTAACAAGTTTATAATTTTACAAAAAAAAAACATTCTTACCCTTTTAAGTTAATGCGAAATAATAGTATCGAGTATTTCAGTTTTGAGTGATATCATGTATAATAAGCATTTAACAATTTAAGTCGACTGTTTTGTAAGAAAATTTCACTATTTTCATCGAAAAGTATAATGAAAAACACGGAGTTGGAACATAACTGACCTCATTTCGAGAAGAAGAAGCTATGAAAGGGAAAAGGCAAAGAAATAAACAAAAAACAATTGAAAGAATCCCCATTGATGAAACTTTGTTGTGATCAGTTGCGATAGCCGAATATGTGAAATGTTACGAGGTTTGTGGTGATATTTATACTAATGGAATCTCTCGTATAATTGGTTTTATCTTTTAGAAAATTTGTTATTTTGCATGATAATTGATGATATAAGTTGCATTACTTTTAGGGGTCGTAACCACTAGAAGCAAGGTAGTACTTTGCATCAATACCGATAATGTATGGTCCAATCAAGTCGCTATAAACAGTCCAAGATTATGTGGGTATCCTGGTTGTTATGGTGTCTTTGGATTTTCTGTTGATTTTCAATTTTATTCCTATTTCAATATACCTCAATTATGAGTATAATCGTATTCAAGTATATTTCTCGTTATCATTTTAACTAAATTGTTATCGTTTTTGGTTTATATTCAAACTATTTAAGTAATGATGCTATGTGGGAGCATATAAAAAGACATTTGTTTTTGCAACAAATTACGTAATTAACAAGCTTTTTTTTAAAATAAAATATTCTGTACTAAATAATCAGAAAGAGTTAAATATGGAGTAATCAACAAATGACTAGTATATATAATTAGGCTATGTGGTAGCTCAAACCTAAAAAAGTAGCTCAAAAGATAGATGAAAGTTATAACCTGAAAATGTATCTGATTTATATTAAAACTATTTGGAAAATTAACTGAAAAGATAGATGATATTTGGACAAATGACCTAAAAAGAAATGCTTTATCATTGTTATCGTTCATTTTGTTATGATGGTTATTGTTGAAGTTTACACTAAGATAAGGACCCGAACTATCATAAGAAAATTCTGTTTAGGATCTAAACTATAAAATTTTACAGTCAAGGACTTGACTGTAAAATTTTATAGTTTATCCCGTTCATTAAAACCCACCATGATTACCTCCCTTGCAAACGCCAAAGATCACCTACGATAGCCATCAAGCCATCCAGGCTCGTTACGACAGCGTAATAGTGAATTCAAGTCATCATCGTGCCAAAATCGAAACCTCTGATTTGAAAAAGCCTTCTCCTTCGAGCGCACCACCATGATGTAGTCCGCGCGCCAGAAACGCTACCCAATTTCAAGCAGAAATTTATTCGGATAAGGGGAGCGAATCAAAGGTAGTTTTAACATGTTTTGGCTATAAACGAATAAAAGAGAGACGCATGCATAACTCAAAACGAAATGAAAATTAATAAAGTAGTTTTGGCTAACATCAAATTCTTTTGGTTCTGTTACGGTATGAAAAAAATGGTGGACGTATGCAAGTTAACGGCAAACATAACGGTGGGGTACTATGAAGTCCTTAACTGTAAAGATTTATAGTTGAGATCCTTAACGTAAAAATTATCAATAGTTGATGTGACACCCTCAAATTTGCGGAAAGAAAAAAATATTTTAAATACATAAAAGATACGAATACAATACGAAGGTGTCATTACATAATAAAAAGGTTCGTTACAATACGGAATAAAATTCTACAAAAGAAATATACAAGACGGGAGACATATCTCGCGTATAAATACGGAAATAAAAGTGTATATAATAATATACAAACTATGAACCGAATATAGGTCCAAGGTAAATACTTCACTCGCTAGCTCGTCCATGTACCCCAAATATGCAACACCACCTGTTCGACCGCATTAAATATAAACACGGAAGCCACAGTCAGTGGGGAGTAACTCCGAGTTCTCCCAGCCACGAAATGTCGAGTTAATGAAACATGAATAACATAAAAGCAATGTATATGGAAAATACAAAACTTAAACATATGATATGCTTTTCATGTTATGAAACAGATAACTAACAAATAACCTAGCATGTGAAAGCTATCATGTGAAACCGATAATAAACTATAACTCGAGGTAGGGAAGCTGGTATGCTAGCTCAGAGGTTCCTCTCAGAAACATGGCCGTGATACACTCAAACCCTAATCAACACGTATCATGTGAATCAGTTAACAACAGTTAATCCAAAAACTTATCAATCCTAGAGGCTTGCATCTCACCTTCTAGAACTCATAGAATCATACAAACATGAAAGACTGATACTTCTATAAACAGGCATAAGTTCTTAGGACGGCGATATACTACTTCTGTAACTCGAGGCCATACCACAAGGTAGGAAAACATATCCT
>JAIUZE010022465.1:0-30522 GCA_022085475.1 Heliosperma pusillum | reverse complement strand
AGGATCTCGGAATAAACGTGTTCCGATTCGACATGAGATAAAGCGTTTCGCATCCAAGACTCGGTCTTACAAAAATAAACGCCGAGTACCCCAAATTCGGTAGATCAATTCACGAAAGAGGCGGAAAAGAGCTCAAGCCTCATAACAAGCGGTACGCTACATGCAAATAACACCACCTCGCAAGTAAACAACATTTGACGGCCGGGTCGATCAACGCAATGCGTTCAACTCCCAACAACGTCGTCGTATGCCCACTAACACATGCATTTAAGCAGTAGGATACCTCCCCGTTCCGACATTCCAGCCTTATGAACGTGGAGGTAGCCAAGGGAATGAGAGTACAAAGCACATACCAAAATAGTGCTCAAACCGTAACATTTGTAAAAACGACTCAAAGTAGGACATATCAAAAACCGTCACAAAACATGCGAATATGGAATCATATAAGTTTAAATATGATAAACATGAACCAATACATGATACATAAGCATTTGAACAAGTTTAGGAAGCATAACGAATAAAAACATAGATCACCCCTCCAAAACAACGTTGTTTGGAACCCAACGAAAACAAGGGTCCACTTCAAACGGTCATAACTAGAGTTCTAGACATGAAAATGCAGAAATTCCAAATGGAGGTGATAGCTTATCCTCTTACGGTTCCAACGGGATGTCACAAGCCCAAAACAAGCAAGTAACGAAGGATATATGATCATTTTACGAAAAGGGGTCAGTGCAGGAAAACCGCAGTCGGCCGCGCCTAACGCAGCCTGCGTCACCACGACGCAGCCTGCGTCCTACACGGGATTCAGCCACAATCAAATCCCAACAAGTTATCAACCAAAAATCCTCATTTATCATCACAAACCATCAATTCTCATATCAATTAACAACTAACAACATCCATCAACAACAACACAAGTCCTAAGCATACTAACCATAATCTAAATACGATTACTAGCCTGGAAAACACATAAAACACGTAAATAATATCGAGTAACCCTTCACCGTTACCTTTACGCGTCTTCAAACGATTTCTAAGTCTTCCTAGTAGCCTCCACCTACAATTAGGTAATAAAAGATGAATATAATTCACCTTGAGAAAGACGGATAATTTAAAAAGCGAGAAAGACGGTAATTTTATTACCAATACGGATAGAGGAAGCTAAGAGGGGAAGAATAAGACGAACTTACGTGAATTTGAGCGAGTAACGAAGGAGTAGCGACGAATCTAAGACGGATCAAAAATGGAGGCAAGGTTTTATGGGGTTTTCTTAGAGAAGAAGGAAGAGTTGAGTTGTGTTGTGTTTGTGTGAGGGAGTTAGGGTTTATGAGGGAGTATATGAGGGAAAAAAGTCAACGAAAGTCAAAGACGGCTCAAAAGTCAAGAAACAGTCAAAGTCGCCTTAAGACGGGATTCACATTGAATCTCGGAAGTTCCAAATACGAACTCGGAAATTCTTAATTCGACTCGGAAAATTAAATTCCAAATTAAAACTAAAATTCGCTGAAAAGTATCCGTAAAATATTTTTACTATAAAAAATAGGGTACATTTGCGGGTGTTACATTACTGCTTAATTGCATGTGTTAGTGGGCATATGACGACGTTGTTGGGAGGCGAACGCTTATGCGTTGATCGACCCGGCCGTCAAATGTTGTATACTTGCGACGTGGTGTCATTGCATGTAGCGTACCGCTTGTTATGATGCTTGTACTCTTTTCCGCCTCTTTCGTGAAGATTGACCGAATTGGGGTACTCAGCGTCTATGATTGACCGAGTCTTGGATGCGAAACGTTTATCGCATGTCGAATCGGAAAATGTTATTTCGAGAGTCTGGCCAGATTTAGACTAGGATCGGATATTTATATCGTCATCCTACCGGAAGGAAATTAGTCTACATATACGAAATGTATTGAATCGTGTATGCGTTCAGGGAAATGTTTATCCCGTGGATGCGATTTTAATCATACTTGCCATGTACACGTAGCTAGTGCGTGTCATTTACCGTGAGAGTGTTTTTCAACGTATTCGTACGTTTGGATGGATGATTATATGTTTGATTATTTGTGAACTTTGTATGACTTGGCATGGGTTGTTTGTCGAGTCTCAATCTTATCAAACTTATGTCGCTAACGGTGAGATGCAAGCCCTAGTGAGTATATGGTTGCCTAAGAGTGTCTTCCCCGAGTCTATTTCTAACCTGATGCGTACAGTTCATATGTCGAGTTCTATCTTATCAAGTGTATACCACTAACGGTGAGATGTAAGCCCTAGTGAGTATATAGTTGCCTAAGGGTGTCTTCCCCGAGTTTGTCTATAATATGATGATTACGGTTTCGTACTTCGTACGCCTATATCTTTATATATATTGAATTGCCTATTTATCCTTTTCGTAATTCACATGTATATTTTTATATGCATGCTTCTACTTATGTATTTCCGTTTAAGTATGTTTATTGTGATATGGCTGGGAGAACCTGGAGTTACTCCCCACTGACTGTGGCGTTCATCTTTTTCATGGATGAACAGGTTGTATTTCCGTTTAAGTATGTTTATTGTGATATGGCTTGGATGGATTTTACTTGTTGTATTTTGGGTTCGGGTGTGAGCTAGCGGGCGTTGGTCTTGACGAATCACCCCTAGACGTTTATTAGCTAGTTGCTAAAAAACTTTGATATTTAATAACATTTTGAGAGACTTCGTCTCTTTATAATATATTCTATTTTAGTTTGTATTTATTTGACATTCCTCGTATCTTTATCTTAGCATGTAAAAAGTTTTAAAAACACCGTATCTTCCGCTATATATATCACATGCTTGTTATGTTTTATTTCCGCATTCGCGAGGGTTGTCACAGTTGGTATCAGAGCCTTAACGCTCCCGACGCACACACGTGAACCCTAAACTTAAACTACTTGACCTTGAAATAATAAATGAGAGATGGGTAGAAATTAATGACTTTACTTGGTAGTCTTTGGTGTACTTGATGTATGTTAGGTTCTAACTTGTTGGTTGATTGTGTTGTGTGATGTTATGTTTGTTTGTATCTACCGTCTTGAGATGGATCATGTGTTACCTAGAAGATGTATCCTCTACCAAAGATCGAATATTGACAAGCCTAAGTGAAGTGTATTTCTTCCTCATCGATGATTTCTCTCGTCCTTAATGTATCATGCTCCCTTCCTTCTATCTAAGTGCTTCTTTATCATCGAAGTTCTTTTCCCCTTAGAAGTTACTCTTGTTACTTTCCTCCTCCTTATCAATTTGTACATTCAACTTCCTCATGTGACCTTTTGTGGACACCATCCCCTTTTGTTTGTGGCATATTGTACTTGGTCGGAAGAATTTTGAACTTTGTGGGATATTAGTGTTGGTTAGAATGAATTTGGGATTTGAGGTAAATGGTGTGGATCTAAGTTCAACCTATATTGATGATTGGTTGTATCTCTGAGGAAAGGTAGTAAGATAAGTTAGATGATTTTAATGCTTGATGCTTGCCATGACTAATGTGGATAGTTCATGGTATTTGATGGTGTAAGGTTGAATGAGTTGGCTAGGACTTCTTAACCAATTAGTGATTTAATCTTTTGAACTTAGGATTTTAGTAATATTAGAGTGTCTTGAGGATCATACCTAAGTCGGAGCTAGTTGTTCTAATTGAGAATATTTGGACGATACCTTGAGTAGTGAAATGCCCTTGAGACCAAGTGACTTCTTGTGATTTTCTAGTGTGTACTTTTGGGTATATACTTGGTGGAAAAATACTTGGCTATAATTCTTGGATTTAAAAATATGATCTTATATCATGGTATCGGAGACTTGGTTGAGGTAGTAAGTCGTCATGATAGATTAAACCATGTTACGTAAGGATTATGGTCATGAGTGAAATTTGATTAGATTGGCTATGACGGTGATGCCTTAAGATGTTGATGTTGACGTTTTGTTCAGTGTTCTACCTTATGGGTCTTAGGAGTTGAAAAGAGACTAGTATTGAAGAATTCCTTGTTAGTCTTTCGGTTTTTGAAACCTTTGAGGATGTGTCAAATTTTGGAGTTGAGAGAATGTTACTATACTTGAGTTGCAATTCCGCAATTGGGATTCCGTATTATATGAAAGGATGGATGAATTGGGTTGTAATAGATTTGTTAAATCTAGGTGTACCTTACTTTGATGATTTGTGGTACGAGGGTCCCTTGTAAGAGACCTTTGTTATTGGGATGATTTGCTTTGATATCACCCTAAGTTTGAAACGAGAAATTTTGTGGATTAAACCTTAAACCTTTACTCGTGCCATTGTCCCTTTTCATTTCCATTCTTGAAATTTTTTGTCAAGATTGATCTTTAAGAAATCGCACGCTCGTATCTTCTTTCTTACTCGGATATCATCATAACTATACTATCTGCTTTGTCTCTTGCTTATGACCTCGTTATTTTCAAGCGTTTCTCTCTTATAATCTCGTGCCTGAGTATTCTCGTGTTTCTCCTTGATATTTCCTTATCGTTTCCTAACTTGTCGCTGCTTAATCTTTTCTCTAGTGGTTTGGATATCCCGTTGTAAGGCTCAGAGAGTAAGTGTAATGTATTTTGGAATTCTTTAGTTAGAATATGTGTCTTTGGATTGAGCAAATTTCATGTTGTATTTGATCATGGAAAATAGGACTTAAGCTCTAGGATGAATCCAAATAGTGATAATGTATCCTCTCTTGGTGATTTTAGATTTGGAGTTTGGTATTGTAGTGTTATTTTGAGAATTGAGTGGATCAGGATAATAGTTCGTTGTTGCGGGATATTGTAATAGTTACCTTGGAGGTTGTTGGGAAATTGTTGTCTTAAATTGTTACGCTCTAAAAAGGAATCTTACTTGTGAAATTTAGATTTGTGACCAGATTCGAGGAATAATCTCGTAAGCGAAGACCGATACGTTTTGAGTTTGATGAGCTAGATGATTTGATTAATTGACGTATTGCCATGTGTTTGGCAATATATATGATTTGGAATTGGTACTCATCCTTTGCTTGATGCATGGTGAGTTGACTTTCGAAGATGAGAAAGTTCATTGTAAATTTAGGATAATGAGTTTGAAGTAAATTGAATCAAGGATATTCATGGTAAGTCTCCTTTCACTTGAGGTTGTTAGCGAACATGTTTCCCTAGATATAAATATTTTTGTTGGTGGTTTCTAATAAGAGTTTTGATGAAACTAAGAAGATTAGAGTACGTAATGAATCTTTCATGTGGATTGTTAATCGTGGAGTCTACCGTGCCGATGGACTTTAGTAGATACTAATTGAATTTGAATAATTGGGTTAGTGGCTTGAAGTCTCGTGGTAATGAAATAATTTTCGTAGGAATCTAAAGATTGAAAATGTTGAGTTGGAAATTGGGTAATTCGCATTCTCTTGAGGACTAGTTTATTCGTAAAGTTAGTGATGTCGAATTCTTGTAGATCTTCTTGCCGATTTTATCGTGATATCCCTATCCCTAAGAGTTCGATTTGTTTTGTTTTTGCGTGTTTTGTATATATTTTGTTATCGTGATTTTTGAACTTGATGTTCGAGTCGCTCTATGTACGTGTAATGTCTTGTTATTTGATTTTATCTTTGAGAAAACCTTCAAATTTTCATTTTGTATTTCTAATTTAACTTTTCAAAGAAGTCTAAAGATGGATTGTGTACCCTCTTTTTGGAGAAAATAGATTTCTTTTGCTTTTATATTTGGATTTTGCGTTTGGTTGGATGTTTGGACTTATTATTGGAGACGTCTGGTGACTAGTCCTGCACTTACTAACGCTTGTTTTGATTTTCGATTTCACTATTTCGACATTGCTTTGATTTGGATAACTAGAGTCTCGTTCGCGACGGGCACTCCTGCGATCCGTAAATAAAGTTTCGCACTTGTGAAAATATCCTTAAACCATTTTCGAGATGAACCTCGTTTTATAAATATTTCCCTTATAAAAGTTTTCGTATTAATTTTGAAAACCGATTCTTGTCCTTGATACTTTTGTTTTCTACTCTTAAGTTTCGAGGACGAAACTTTTTAAAAGGTGGGGTGATTGTAACACCCGCAAATGTACCCTATTTGTAATTTAAAAATATTATACGAATACTTTTCAGCGAAATTTAGATTTAGTATAGAATTTAATTTCCCGTGTCTATTTTAGAAAATCCGAGTTCGTTTTTGGACTTTACGCGAGATTCCGAGTAAGTTACGTCTTAAGACGCTTATGGGCTTTTTCCCATATTTTCCCACTTACTCCCTCATACTCCCTCAAACCCTAACTCCCTCATTTTCCACTAACTTCTTCTTCTTCATCAAGTAACCACCAAAACCTAAGTTCCATACTTGCTCAATCTCAAAATCGTCACTACTCCTTCGTTACTTGCTCAAATCCGCTAATTTCCGTCTTAATCTTTCCCTCTCATTGTCCTCTATCTTAATTGGTAATAAAATTACCGTCTTTCTCACTTTTCAATTTATCCGTCTTTCTCAAAGGTGAGTTATATTCATCTTTTATTATCTAATTGTAGGTGGAGACTTTCTAGACCCCGACAAAGATTACTATCTAGTGGAGGAAGACATAGAAATCGATTAAAGACGAGTAAAGGTAAAGGTGAAGGGTTACTCGATATCTTTACGTGTTTTAATGTTTTTTTTCTATGTTAGTAAACGTATTTCGAATAGGATTAGTAATCATAGGAATTGTGTTGTTGATGATAGTTGTTGTTAGTCGATAATTGATATTGAGAATTGATGATTTGTGATGTTAGATGATGTTGTATAATGAGCCTTGGTGAAAATTGTGAATTTCGTGCATATTTGACCCCAGCCGGCCGACCGGCAGCCGGTCAGCTGACCGGCTGGGGAGTGGCTGATGTTGAATTGTTGTTACGTAGAAAATGTAGTATGCATTATGTCTCAGCCGGCCGACCGGCTGAGACACATACCATTTTGCCTTCGTTTTTTTCATATGACTTTGGTCCCGGCCGGGTAGCCGGCAGCCGGTCCCTTTGACCGGCTGGGACACGGTGCTCATTCAATTGTTTTCAAATGTTATATAGGTGCCAGCCACGTAGCCGGCAGCCGGTCCCCTTGACCGGTTGGTACCCGCTGCCTATTTTTTGAAAGTCTTACTTACGTTTTCATTTATAATATTTCCCATGGTTCGTTTATCGTATAAATTTACGTAATGACTTTAAATATTATTGTTTCGAATATATGATATTCCATTCGCTTGTATCGCATATTTTGTGACAGTTTTTCATATATCCCACTTTGAGTCGGTTTTACACATGTTACGGTTTGAGCACTAATTGTTATGTGCTTTGTACTCTCATTCCCCTGGCTACCTCTTTGTTCGTAAGACTGGAATGTCGGAACGGGGAGTGTATCCTTACTGCTTAATTGCATGTGTTAATGGGCATATGACGACGTTGTTGGGAGGCGAACGCTTATGCGTTGATCGACCCGGCCGTCAAATGTTGTATACTTGCGACGTGGTGTCATTGCATGTAGCGTACCGCTTGTTATGATGCTTGTGCTCTTTTACGCCTCTTTCGTGAAGGTTGACCGAATTTGGGGTACTCAGCGTCTATGATTGACCGAGTCTTGGGTGCGAAACGTTTATCGCATGTCGAATCGGAAAATGTTATTTCGAGAGTCTGGCCAGATTTAGACTAGGATCGGATATTTATATCGTCGTCCTACCGGGAGGAAATTAGTCTATATATACGAAATGTATTGAATCGTGTATGCGTTCAGAGAAATATTTATCCCGTGGATGCGATTTTAATCATACTTGCCATGTACACGGTGCTAGTGCGTGTCATTTACCGTGAGAGAGTTTGTCAACGTATTCGTACGTTTGGATGGATGATTATATGTTTGATTATTTGTGATCTTTGGATGACTTGGCATGGGTTGTTTGTCGAGTCTCAATCTTATCAAACTTATGACGCTAACGGTGAGATGCAAGCCCTAGTGAGTATATGGTTGCCTAAGAGTGTCTTCCCCGACTCTATTTTTAACCTGATGCGTACAGTTCATATGTCGAGTTCTATCTTATCAAGTGTATACCACTAACGGTGAGATGTAAGCCCTAGTGAGTATATAGTTGCCTAAGGGTGTCTTCCCCGAGTTTGTCTATAATCTGATGATTACGGTTTCGTACTTCATACGCCTATATCTTTATATATATATTGAATTGCCTATTTACCCTTTTCGTAATTCACATGTATATTTTTATATGCATGCTTCTACTTATGTATTTCCGTTTAAGTATGTTTATTGTGATATGGCTGGGAGAACCCGGAGTTACTCCCCACTGGCTGTGGCGTTCATGTTTTTCATAGATGAACAGGTTGTATTTCCGTTTAAGTATGTTTATTGTGATATGGCTTGGATGGATTTTACATGTTGTATTTTGGGTTCGGGTGTGAGCTAGCGGGCGTTGGTCTTGACGAATCACCCCTAGACGTTTATTAGCTAGTTGCTAAAAAAATTTGATATTTGATAACATTTTGAGAGACTTCGTCTCTTTGTAGTATATTCTATTTTAGTTTGTATTTATTGGACATTCCTCGTATCTTTATCTTAGCATGTAAAAAGTTTTAAAAACGCCGTATCTTCCGCTATATATATCACATGCTTGTTATGTTTTATTTCCGCATTCGCGAGGGTTATCACAGGCTGGGAACGCGGCAGAAGCAAAATTTGCATTTCGTGTGTTTTTATTGTTGTGTTATTCCTAGCCGGGTAGCCGGCTGCCGGTCCCCCTGACCAGATGGGATCCCGCTGTATTTTCAATGTTTTTTGTTTGTTGCTGAAGTGCCAGCCGGGTAGCCGGCGGCCGGTCCTATTGACCGGCTGGCACCCCATGTGGTCTTCTTTCATTTCTTTCTTATACATTCACTTATAATAGTTTGTATGGTTCGTTTATCGTATAAATTTACGTAATAGCATTAAATATCCATGTTTAAAATACATGATATCCCATTCGCTTATATCGCATGTTTTGTGACGGTTTTTGATATCTTCCCCTTTGAGTCGATTTTACATATGTTTTGATTGGAGCACTAATTGTTAAGTGCTATGAACTCTCATTCCCCGGCTATATCTCCTTGCTCGTTAGACTGGAATTTCGGAACGAGGAGATGTATCCTTAATGCTTGTATGCATGTTTTAGTGGGGATATGACGACGTTGTTGGGAGGCGAACGTATTGCGTTGATCGACCCGGCCGTCAAATGTCATATACTTGCGAGGTGGTGTCATTGCATGTAGCGTACCGCTTGTTTATGATGCTTGTGCTCTTTCTGCGTCTTTCGTGAAGGTTGACCGAATTTGGGGTACTCGGCTTCTGTGTTTAACCGAGTCTTGGATGCGAAATGTGTATCGCATGTCGAATAAAAACATGTTTCTTCCGAGAGTCTGGCCAGATTTAGACTATGACCGTATTATTACCGTCGTCCTACCGGGAGGAATTGAGTCTACATATACGAAATGTTAATCGTGTATGAGTTCAGGGAAATGTTTATCCCGTGGATGAGTATTTATCATACTTGCTATGTACATGGTGCTAGTGCGTGTCATTAACCGTGAGAGATAATGTTACCATATTCGTATGTTTGGATGGATGTTTATATGTTGATTATTTGTGACCGTTGGATGACTTGGCGTGGTTTATATATCGAGTCTCTATCTTATCAAGTATATGCCGCTAACGGTGAGATGCAAGCTCTAGTGAGTATATAGTTGCCTAAGGGTGTCTTCCCCGAGTATGTCTATAATCGGATGCTTACAGTTTTGTACTTCATGCGCTTATATCTTAATACATTGAAATGCTTATTTATATTTCTCATAATTCACATATATATATATATATATGTATAGGGGCAGGTTCTGGTACGAACTCAACTACGGTACGAACTGTACGAACTAAGACTGACACAGACACAAATACACAATCTTGTATTGAAATATCCAACGACCGAATATAAATCTCTAACAAAACCACTGCATCCCAACTTTATCTCTTCACTTTCAATACTAGCAGGCGTCCATCACTGGGGGTTCGACACCATCTATATCAGAGATCACCTTCCACCGTCGGCGAACCTGACCTACATTATCTCTCCGGCAAGCCTTACCTTTGACGCACCAGTGCACTAGCCTCCTTGCTCTTCCCGTATTAATTATTAAAACCCAATACATATCTCCGGCCACTGACCATCACCGAAGCTAACGGAAGTCAACCAACGGCGGCGACTGAGTCACTTTCTTCCTACCCTCTCTCGTTCTATTCACCTACAGATGAGATTACATAAAATGTGTATATTTTAAATAGAAGAAACAAGAAGAGTAACATGGAGTCAAAAACATCAGGTGATAAACCAACCTCAAGTGACTGGCTAAAATAGAGTTTTGTGTTATGTGCAATTTTGGTGTTAATTCTTGTAGGTTTTGCTTCGTTTTCTTACATTGAGGTATGAGGGACCTATAAATCGAAGAAATAAAAATAGAAGGGGGGGAATGGTGTGGAGTTTTGTACGCTGATGAAGTTTGGAGGCCTCGTTTTAAGGGAATGCATCCTATTGGGTGGGTTAGTCGCTGTCTTTGATTTTGGTATTTTTGACGGATTACATTTAAAATAAATTTATGTTAATGGGGTTAGCTATTTGTAAGAAGTTCTGATCTCTACATTTGTGTATCTAGTAAGGTAAAGACATGTATCTATCAATTCAAAGGAGTGTATTCAGCTTGTCGGAAATGTGTAGTCAAGTAATGCTTTATAAGGAGTGTACCAAGCATGGTAAAGAAGTGTATCTAACTTGGTAGAGATGCGTATCTACAAAAGTAAATGAGTGTATCTAACTTGTTAGGGATGCGTATCTAGCAAACTAAATGAGTGTATCTAGCAAAGTCTAGCTAGCAAGGTAAAGTCTTGTAAGGAGTGTATCTAACAAGTTAAAAGAGTGTATCAAACTTGCCAAAGATGCGTATCTAGCAAGGTAAATGAGTGTATCTAACTTACCAAAGAGGCGTATCTAGCAAGGTTAATGAGTGTATCTAGTAATATAAAGGATTATATCTAGCATGTCAGAGATGTGTATCTACCAAGTTAAGAGTTTGTATCTAGAAATCTAAAGGGATATATCTAGCATGTCATAGATGTTAATCTAGCAAAGTAAAGAAGTGTATTTTATAAATTCAAGAGTAAATTAATAATTACTTCCTTATAAGTTTCACTTTTCTAAATTTACTCCCTTATAAGTTGATTTGCTAAAATTACTCCCTTAAAGATCACTTTTATAAAAAATTACTTCAAAACTCCAATTTAAGTCAATTATTTTATCTATTTTTGAACTTATTTCGTTTGTGCATTAGTCAATCTATACTTTGAAAGGTAAAACTATGTAGACAAATGGAGGGGGAGTTCAAAAACAGACGAAATAAGTAACTTAAATTGGAGTTTTGAAGCAATTTTTGATAAAAGTGATCTTTAAGGGAGTAATTTTAGCAAAACAACTTAAAAGGGAGTAAATTTGGAAAAGTGAAACTTATAAGGGAGTAATTATTAATTTACTCTAAATTCAAATACGTAGTAGGAAACCTTATATTTTTATTAGATAATCCGGCAATGTATTATGACGAGTAGTCTCTACTCACTAGCCTTCCTCATTGTACCGCGCGGTGATGTGTAACTCTAAAACCATAAAAACCTATCCGCAGACAAACGATTGTGTAGGCGTAACACGCACATATACTACAGATAGAGATTAGTATCTGCGAAGTTTCAAACATACATCTACACAGCTACACTATTAGATGAGCGTATTCAGAGGTTAATATTGTTCAACTAATATTCAAACATACAGTGATATGTAACTCTATAATGGTTTTCCTTTTCCATTGCACTCACCACACTTGTTTGTACAATTGATTTAAGTTGGACTAACAAAAACAATATCTTACAACTATTTTACAATATCTGAATTACACACAACTATTAACAATTAAAACAAATCCAAAATACTCTCATCAATATCCACAAAATCTGTACTTCTAAATTTCGTTCATCTGGTAATAACATCCCAGAAAAACACCTGTATAAAAAACAAGAATAACGTGAGAATAAATTATTTTAATTGTGACAACCCTCGCGAATGCGGAAATATAAAACATACAAGCATGTGAAATAATATGCGGAAATACGGTATTTTAAAAACTTTTATACATGCAAAATATATAACACGAGGAGTGTCAAAATGTTACAAACTAAATACGAAATACAACAAAGAGACGGGGTCTCTTAAAATGTTAGCAAAGAACAAGTGTTTAACAAAATTAGCTAATATCGTCTAGAGGTGAAACTTCCAGGGACAACGCCCGCTAGCTCACACCCGAACCCCAAAATATCATATCCAAAGAGGTATCCAAGCAAGCAACCTGTTCATTCATGAAAAACATGAACGCCACAGTCAGTGGGGAGTAACTCCGGGTTCTCCCAGCCATATCACATCAAACGTACATATAAGAAAATACAAAAGTAAAGCATGCATAAATATATATACATGTGAGTTGCGATAAGAATAGATAGGCAAGTCTATAGATAATGATGAGATCATGTGGAAATCAATTTCGTAACCATCATGTTATTCAAAGACTCGGGAAAGAGACTCTTAGGCAATCGAAATACGCTCACTAGGGCTTGCATCTCACCGTTAGCGGTATAAGATTGATAAGATTGAGACTCGACAGACAAACCAGTCACGTCATGCGATGATCACAAAGAATCCAACATATTATCATCCATTCACGAACAAAGACAATAATGGTGACAACTCATGCCATGACCATGAACAATATCATGAAATCACGCATTCAAAGAACGACACAAGACGACAACTCTCACGGTAAATGTGACACCCTCAAATTTGCGGAAAGAAAAAAAATAATTTAAATACATACTGAAGGTGTCCGAAATAAAAAGATCATTACAAAACGAAATAATATTATACAAAAGAAATATACAAGACGGGAGACATATCTCCCGTATAAATACGGAAATGAAAGAGTGTATAATAATATACAATCTAAGAACCGAATATAGGTCCAAGGTAATACTTCGCTCGCTAGCTCGTCAATAATGTACCCAATGTATGGCATTCACACCTGTTCGACCGCATTAAATATAAACACGGAAGCCACAGTCAGTGGGGAGTAACTCCGAGTTCTCCCAGCCACGAAATGTCGAGTTTAATGAAACATGAATAACATAAAAGCAATGTATATGGAAAATACAAAACTTAAACAGATATGATATGCTTTTCACGTTATGAAACAGATAACTAACAAATAACCTAGCATGTGAAAGCTATCATGTGAAACCGATAATAAACCATGACTCGAGGTAGGGAAGCTGGTATGCTAGCTCAGAGGTTCCTCTCAGAAACATGGCCATGATACACTCAAACCCTAATCAACACGTAATCATGTGAATCAGTTAACAATCGGTAATCCAAACTCTATCAATCTTAGCCGGCTTGCATCTCACCTTCTAAAACTCATAGAATCATACAAACATGAAAGAACAATACTTCTACAAACAGGCATAAGTTCCTAGTACCGTCAATAGAAGACTTCTGTAACTCGAGGCTATACCACAAGGTAGGAAAACATCCTAGTCCTAGACTGATCAGACCTAGCGACAACAGCTAACCCATTCCCTGTCTCATTACATAACCGTATATGAGAAACTCTACTAGGCGACCCCCTAAGCAGAGATGGCTAGTACTTAAGCTGGCTCCATTCCCAAAATGAATCGGTAGCCATGCCCCGACTTGGATATAAACCCACCAAGCCGAGACACAAAAGCTATCAAGCAGGGAACTCCATATGCTCGTTAAAGATAGTACGGGCCTATCAATGTCATGGTCCAAGCTACTCATTTAGAATTAGAATGGTCAAGACGCCATATCTCATAATTCTCTATGGGTACTTAGTCAACACGACACCAACCATATAATTAAACAGTCACGGGAAAAACATCCTATCATGTGACTAATTGCAGATAAATAATAATCAAATATCATATCGCATCATATCTACTAAGGCTAATTCAGTAATTAAATACAACTTTACTTGAAGACACATCCCCGACCCGAGTCCCGCGACGGGTCATCAGTCAAATCGGGGCTGACTAGATCTTATTTTGACCAAACCCGTTGGATCAAACCGGCTAGAAACAGAGTCTTTATCACATAGACATAAAATCAACATATTCATTACATGTTATTTTAATAAAGCTTCTAACATGTGAATTATCATATTATTCCCAAAACCCGCTTGACTTAAATGATTTCAACGTAAACTAATCCCGTATTATAATTTCTAACATGTGAGAAATAATAATTTTATGAAAACCTTTTTAATTAAATATTTTACTTATTAATATTTCCCACTTGCTAAATATTACAAAACACGATAAAAATGACGATAACTCAAAAACCGACACGAGTCCCAAGGTGGGACCCACGGGCTGAAGTGGGCCGGACCCAATATGGGCCTGGATGGGCCCACGGGCTGTTTTGGCTGAAAAATGGCAGATTTTTACACTTTCATTAAAACCGTTTCTTAATAATTCCCGCATGCTTTAACGTACTTAAAACCCGTCAAAACAACAACCAATCAATCAAACATCGACACAACCCAAAGACCAAGACCCGGACCCACCTTGACCAACCCAGACCGGGTCTGAACCGGCCTGGACCGGTCTGGTTTGGACCCGGTTCTTGCCCCTTTCTCGGTTCAATCATCAAACACCCCAAATCAATTCCAAACTTGTTTTTAATCATCAAACAACCATTTTAACCATCTTCCACACAAAATCATAACTTATTAAAATCATCAAAATTTGTCAAGAACACTAAACTTGTTAAAATTTCATAAACCACATAAAAATTATAACTTGTTAAAAATCATCAAAATTCATCAATAACAACAAACTTGTTAAAATTCTCTAAACAACCTAAACATCATAACTTAGTAAAATAATTAAAATTCTTCAAGAATAATAAATCATCATAAATTTTCCTACAACTCAAAAACCATCAAAAACCATAAATCATCATAAAAATTCTCTACAACTTAAAAATCATCTAAAATCATAAAACAATAATAAAATCCCATACAACATAAAAATATCATCAAAATCATCAAACAACAATAAAATTCCATACAACATAAAAATCATCAAAAATCATAAAACAACATAATAATTACTACTTAACATATTACTAACTAAAAATCTATAAATCATAAAACATGAACCAAAAATATAAAGATGAACCAAAATCCAAATAAATAAAACTAAAGACTATATTACTAACTCAAATCCTACAGAACCATAACATGAACATAAACTAAAACCCATGTGACATTAATTCGTCGAGTAAAACGGAATTGTTACCTTAGCTAGCAAAATCCACTTAGCACAAAATATAAGAAAAATATAAATAAGAAAGCCCTTCTACTAGTCTTCACCCAAAATATAAGAGTCCCCAAATTCGTCTTCAAACTCTTCCCCTATAAGAAATAACAAGAAAAACAATTATTAGAACTTAACTAAATTTTCCATAATTAAATGATGAAAACGATCTTGACGGAATTGAAAATAAACCGTACTAGAAGATGAGGAGCGAAGAGGAGAGTCTAGAAATATAAATTAGGAAGGATTTAATTAAGAAACGAAGGATTTATGGAGGTTTTGCTCAAGAACGATGAAGAACGGTTGATGAACGATGAAGAACGCGAGGAACGATTAAATAAAGTGAGGTTTTGATCTTATTTTGATTTGTTGTAAAATGAAAAGTTGTTTGTGAGTCATATGGGGTGTGTGGGTGCCGTGTGTTTATAGACACATAAAGGTGTCGAGTTTTGACATTGTTGTTCCGTAATTGACTCGCGTTTAATAATTGTTTTACGGTAAACGATTAAATATTATTTACGATAAAGTTAATATCAAGATATTATGATATTAAAATGAAAAATAATGAAATTATCAAGGCTTAAGAGTGGGTAAGTGTGCCGTGTGGAATTGTGATTGTCGGGTCTGATTTCGAGCGTTTTGCGTAATTTTCGTTAATTGATCGATAAAGCGAATAGTGATCTAGATATTATGATATTGTAATCAAAAGTAATCAAAATATCAAGGCTATTAGAGAACTTTAAGGAGCCGTGTGGTTTGAGGTGATTCAGGTCTGTTTTTGCTCGTTTTGCGTAATCTCCGTTGACGGATCGATAAAGTAACAAATATCTAAAATATTTGTATTATTTTAATCGAATCAATTAAAATATCCCATCGTGAGTGGAAAATGATGACATGGCCGCGTGACTCATGCCAAAGTCGAGTTTCGATTTTGTTGCTCGCTTTTACGATGAGTCGGGAATAGTTTAAATGACGTTCGGTTAAAACCGTAAAAGTTATTCTTTAAATTCCGAATAAATTCAAAATAATTATATTAAATTATGATAAATCTTAATAAATCTAAATAAAAATAAATCAAAAATATTATTTTTTTAAATAAAATTTCGGTCTTCATACTTATGAGACGAGTCGGGAAAAGTCAACGGAAGTCAAAATCGACTAAAAAGTCGGGAAAAGTCAAAATGACTTTAAAAGTTCAGAAACGTTTAAGACGACTTTAAAAGTCAAGAAAAGTAATTGACGACTTTAAAAAGTCAAGAAAAAGTCAAAGACGATTTAAAAGTCAAGAAAAGTCAAAGATGACCGAAAACGGTCTTTTCATGAAATCTCTCAAAACTTCCAAATACGAACGCGGAATTTCAAAATACGACTCGGAACAAAAATTCCTATATTAAAAACTTAAGTTCTACTGAAAAGTATCCATAAGCTATTGCTTAAGCAAATTGGGTACTTTTCGGGTTGTTACAGTTACTGTAACATTATTTAAACGTAATGACAGTTTTTGGATATATACCACATGGAAAAGAGTTTAGCTTTACATAAATAATGGGTGTTATCATATCATTGTGGATTCTAAGCTTGTACAATAATGATAATTTTACTATTATTCTTCGCTTCATTTAAAAGTTTGAGCAGCTAGTAACATTGTTACTGTAACATCGTTTACTCATTAAAGTAACAACGATACGGTAACATTATTACGGTAATGTTATTAAGTTATCATAGTAGCGCGTAAACAATGTTAAATGCTCTAATTTTAATTCATTACAACAAAAAATGCAAGTGTATAAAGATAAATTCAGTTGCTTATTATATGCTAAAATGTTTCCCGATACCACATTACATTAATGTGAAAATTTTACACGTATACATCATGATCACACATTATGTTAAAAGTCTCTAAAAGCATTTGAACTTCAATAGTGTTGCCTTATTTACGCCTTTCTTCACGAACGATTTGTCGGTGTCTGGCTACTTTTGTATAAACTGACTCTTTAGCGAATTTTTGTTGTGTTGCATTATTTCTCAAACCTTCTTCAATCTTCTGAAGTTCAAAATAAAACATTGGACCATTAATGATTAAAACATATACGAAAGCCGATGGTACTTCATATTGCGATGAACATAATTTGTGAGTTTATAACAATGTTGCACGATCAAATTTAAATTGGTTAAATGACACACCATCAAATATACCATGTTGTATAATGTTTCAATGTCAGTTTAATATTTCAGTTTCAGTTCACATGTTACTCTATTATTGTTACAGTTACAATATTACCGTAATAATATTACATTATGTGTCGAGTATATTTACAGAAGTTAACTTAAATAATCGTCACTGCAGATCCCCGACTTACCTGAAAACAAATCCAATAATGAACTTCACAAGATCATAACTTTAATTTTTTGTCAAACACTATGAACACATACATTAAACTTAAATCGAACAATATAAAAATAAGATTATAACATGATTTAAAAAACATAAAGTCGGAAATTAATTCTTAAATAAAGCCTAAAATAAAATTACTGCTCAATTTCACCAATTCATAAGCCTAACATTTTGCAAAATGACTTTGAACATTAAAATCGACATTAATCGCATGAACAATAGATAACAACAATATGAACAATATAATACCAAATTGAATATCAACATTTATCATATACAACGAGACTAATCAAAATTTAAGATAAAAATTAAAATCAAGTTGATGTTACCTTTTCGTTTTGTGTGTAAGTAAGGAGAAAGATGATAAGAAGCATGTTTGATTTTGCTTTTCAATTGATTTTCATTTATCTGTTCTTGAAGTTTTGGGATTTTTTTCCCATTTTAAAGTATCATTGTTACTGTAACATTGTGTTACTCATTAAAGTAACAACGATACGGTAACAATGTTACTGTTACATCATTTAGTATACATCATAGTGTTAAATGTCTCTATAACAACCTTTTGTTGTTAAACGTCTCTATAAGAATTTCTATGCAATAATGTTGCGTTCCTCATGCCTATCTTCATGTCTGATTTGTCAGTGTCTTAATCTTTTTGTATATACTATCTCTTTAGCAACCTTTTGTTGTGTCGTTCGTTGATTTCTCAAACCTTTTTCAATTTTCTGACATTCAAAACAAAACATTGAATCATTAATAATTAAAACATATACGAAAGCCCATCATTGGTGATCAACATAATTTGTGAGTTTATAACAATGTTACACCATCAAATTTAATTTGATTGAATCACAAACCATCAAATATACAATGTTGTATAACATTTCAATTTCAGTTCAATATTTCAGTTTCAGGTCACATGTTACTGTATTACTGTTACAGTAACAATATTACAGTAATGATGTTACACTATATGTCGAGTATATTTACAGCGGTTAGCTTAACTAATTGCTGCTGCATACGTCCAATTTTTCCTAAAACAAATCCAGTTATGAATTTCGCAATATCATAACGTTAACGTTTTGTCAAACATTATGAACACATACATAAATACGAAATCGAACATATAAACATGAGATTATAATACAATTTAAAAATTCAAATAATTGAAAATTATTACATAAATCAATCGTAAATTAACAAAGCACAAATTAAAATTGTTGCTCAATTTCACCATGTCATAACCCTAACTTTTTGCAGACTTACGATGAACATTAAAATCGAAATTAATCGCATAAACAATCGACAACAACAATATGAACACATACAATATCAGATTGAATATGAACATTTATTATATACAACAAAACAAATCTAAATCAAAGATAAAAATTAAAATAACGTTGATTTTTACCTATTCGTTTGAGTGTAACCAAGGAGAAAGATGATAAGAAGAATGTTTGATTTTGGTATTCAATTGATTTTCACAGATCTGTTCTTAAATTTTTGTATTTCTAGAGTTTTTTGAATTTTGGAGCAATTAGTTTGTCAGTTACTAGAGAAAGTAAGAGAAAGGGTATAATTGTAGAGAGAGAAAATTATGATTATTCTAAGAGGATGGACGACTAACTTTCTCTTTTATTATCTTGACAATTTTTTTGGGCGACACGGCTGAATGACAGCTCTTGGATCTTGTTGATCCAATGGTATCAATTGATAGGACCGTACTCACCCAAGAAGCTAGACTCATCGTACTCACAGGATCTAAAAAAAAGAAAGAGAATCTGGTAAAATACCAAATAGATCTAGAAAATAAAAATAAAAAACATAAGAAATATGAAAAAGAAAAAACGAATCTGAAAAGTTTGTGGTTGTTTTTTATAAACATTTTTATTCCTATCTAAAATGGTGGTGATTTTAAAAAAATTCACCAAAAAAAAACAATAACCCTTCCTCTACCAACAAAAAATAATTTGAGATCTTAAAAATTTAAAACGAGAGTAAAAAAAAAAGGTCCACTTCCAACTTCCACCAACAAGCCTCGCCTCCACCACCCTTGTCCCTCGCGCTGATCCTGATCTCAACACTTGTCCCTCCTCACCGCAGCCCATCAACAGCCACCATATCCATCCCCCACGGCTACCATCTGAGCTGCCCACATGCAACAACAAAAAAAATGCAGATCTGAAATAGTGGTGGCAGCAGGAGAGCGGCGGATCTGAAAGAGTGGTGGAGGAAGGAGACGATGAGGAGGGAGACGGAGGGAGAGGAGTTTCATGGTGGTAGTGGTGGGGTGACGGCGGTATGTCATGAGGAGTGGAGGCGGTGAGAGGTTTTGTAGTTGTGGTAATGTTGTTGATGATGGTGGTGGTGTGTGATGCGGTGGGGGTGTCGTGGGGAAAGTGGTGGTGCTGTCCGGTGGGGGTGGGGGTGGCCCGGTGGGGTTGTAGTATTTTGGGTTTTTTTAAGAGGATGGAAGAGAGAGAAAAGAGGTAAAAAGAGAATGGGAGATCTGAAAAAAAAAAAAGAGAAAGAGAGTGAGAAAAAAGTATTTATATTAGGGTTTGAAGGTGATTAGATGTTATCTTGGCTCTTCATTTTGCTTTAATCCTAGCCATCCATCCTCTTAATCCAAGAGCTTGGATGAGGACTCAAGGACTCAAAATGAAGGGAGAGACTCATTTGAACCTAATTATATATATAGGTCGTCAACAGAAGTCAACCTTTGTGACGGTAATTTCGTCACAAATATTGAATTTCGTTGACCAGAAGTCAATATTTGTGATGGAAATTCCGTCACATATTAACCCAGTAGCTGCACGAAACAGCTGGTTTCTGTCAGCCACAATGCATTGTTTTACATCGACAAATCCTGCAATAAATCAATTCCATTGTCGACCACAAGGCAGGAATCTAAAAAAAAGCACGTATCAACACCAAAAATCACAACCAAATCCTCATTTACATAAACTTAATGGTTTATACAAACAACCTAGCTATTTCAAGTTTATACAATACATTTAAGTGAAAGGTTTATGGTTCATACAAACAACCTAGCTATTCTAAGCTAATGGCTCTACATGACCACTAAATCCGTGACCAACATCGGTGAAGTCATCCCTACAATGTGGTTGAGGGATCCCCGTACACGTGTTATTGCCCCCGGAAAAATTATACCTCTCTCTCATGAACGCCTCCATGCGTTCTTGTCTCTCTTGAGTGGGTTGCATATCCATTTGCATTTGACTCATTTGCTCTTTCAATTGCGAATTCTCCTGTGAGAACTGAGGAATAATTGACGGTGAGTAAGATGAACCAGAAGGGTGATGCCTACCTCTAGTAGGCTCGAACAACTGCGAAGCCGCCGATCCCAACCCGAAGAACCTCGATCTATCGTTGTAACCCCCAACCACATCATTGTACACTTCAAACAGGTCTGGTGGGGGTCCGGTAGGTGTTGGCTGACTCATCTTCTTTTGGTACGCCTCCTGAAAATCAACAAAAAAAATATTTATGAATTATATAAAATAAATAATACCAATCTAAGGAAAGAACAAAAGTAAAAAGAAAATGCATGAGAAAACTTACGTTCGTCTCTGATGCTCGGGGGCTAACCCATTCTCCATCCTTCTTTTTCTTCGACTACTCCATGAGCTGGTACGGGGTGTCATTGCCACCCTAAAAAAGCAATAAAACATAATAATTAAAATAATTTCGGCAATAATTAACGTACCTCAAACTATAAAAATTAAATAATAATTAAAATACTTACTAATTCCTTAAAAACGATAGCCGAACTCTTCCGGCCAAGCGTGTGGGTTCCCAAAGCTTTCCCGTCTACCCCTCCTGACCTTCTATTTGTATTATTCACATTTGATTGTTTGACAAAAATTGGATCTTCGCTCCTTTTCTTCACCATCTCCCAATGAGGTCTCGGTAGCCACCACAGCCTCTTCTTTGCTGTAGCGGCGCTAAAGACTAACTGGGTAGTCCGCCTCTTCATGCTCCTAGTCACCCCGAAGGTTATACCATCGGTCATGTGGCCTCATATGTCTCTGTTACACAATCAGCCGTTGTTAGTACATTGAGTAGATAAAAATTTTAAAAAATGAAATTAAATTCGAAGATGAAAATCTTACCGCAAAATAAGCGAACATCTTGTTTCGCGAACATCTTGTTTCGCTTTGCCTTGGACGCATCACCCCATTTGGTGACATAGTCATCATCGTATGTACGGGTGAACGACCAAGTCACGTAATCGTTCACCGCTTTGTCGTCCCACCTAAAAGACACACACGTCAATTTAAATTAAAACTTAAATTAAACCGTACGTATAAATTAAAACATCACCTACTAAAATGGATAAAAAAACACAACTTACCAAACACCCAAGGTAGGGTCATCTGAGAGAATAATCGCCATGATTTGATCGTTCTCCTCCGCCGTCTGTTCCTCGGTGTTTGATGGGGCGTTGACGTCGGCACCCTGGTCCTCCGTCTCATTACCTACCATGTTTACTAAGTATAAACATTGGTGTTGGTTACAAATAATCGTCGGCAGCTAATAATGCAAGTATAAGTCAATTAAAATTTTTTAAGAAGGATTAACCTAAAAATTTTCAATTCATAAAAAAGTAGTTCCATCAAGATTGTAGGCTTAATTGAAACAAAGTTCATACTATGTGATTAAAATAGGCTTAACATATGAAAATTACAACTAAAATCATTCACTATCACTAGCATTATCATTACGAATCGAAAGATCTTCTTCATCATCATCAGAAAAGAGCAATCCGTCATTATGTTCTTCTAATTCCTCTTCGTTTTCTCCAACATCGCTTTCATCTTGTCCTCTTCTTCCCTGACGTCCTTTGCGTATTCCCCTTCCACCCTCTCGACAATAACCACATCATCATATTCACCTTCACTCTAAGTGTCTTCCACCACAATAACTGGCAAAATTGAATGATCATTGACAACCTGATCTTCCTCGAAGACAGTTTCATCGATAGGAACATCAACATGTGATCTTGCCTTTATTTTAAATGCCGCAGACCATTGATTACCTTTCTTTGTGGTTGGATATTGAGCGTAACAAACTTGATCAACTTTATAAGCTAACACGAATGGGTTATGTCTGCGAAGTTTGTTTGTGTGATTTATATCAACAAGTCCGTATACCTTGTGGATATTAAGCCCTTAGGGAGAATTATCAAACCAGTCACATTTGAACAATATGACCCTGTAAACCTTTTCACAGATATAATAAGAAAGCTGAATTACTTCTTTTAGCATTCCAAAGTAGTCTAATCCTTCTACAGAACTCACACAAACCCCAATTGCTTAAGGTAGCTTTGGGAACGTCAATTCCTTCTTTTAGCATTCCAAAAACTATTTTGTATAGCTTACTTTTCATAATAGTGCAACAGATCTCCACAATTCCTTAGCACATAAAAGTGAGCTTCTTCATACTCTTTCAACTCCATGTACCTCTCTCTACATTTCCCGCTTGTACTCCCTTGGTTTTCATTGAATAACTCGGGTAATTTTGAACTTAGCGTATGGTCTGATTCCAAATTAACATCTAAGTCTTTAGCTTTTGTGTCAATATGGTCTTCAAAATATAGTGAACAAAAATTTTAAATTTCCTCTAGCAAATATGCATTGCATATGGAACCTTCCACTCGGGCTTTGTTGGCAATCTTCTTCTTTAAATGATTAAGAAACCTACATAATGATTTCGTTAATTGAGAACTATATATATATATATATATGTACTATTCTTATTATGGAAACTAATTATTAAATTATTTTAATAAAAGATGTTACCTCTCAAAAGGATACATCCACCAATATTGAACAGGTCCTCTGACCTTCGCCTCATAAGGTAAGTGAATGGGTAAATGTTCCATAGAATTGAAAAAAGACGGGGGAAATATCTTCTCTAACTTGCATATTATCTCCGCAATGTTTGATTCTAAGCGCTCCATAGATTCAACCTTAAGAGAAGAAGTACATAAGTCTCTAAAAAACTGACTTATCTCGGTTATTGCATTCCAAGACGCCGAAGGGAGCAAATATTTCAAGGCAACATGGAGTAAACGTTGCATAAAGACATGACAATCATGACTTTTCATTGAATGCAATTTCAAATTTTGATGGTCAACACACCTACTTAAATCAGAAGCATAACCATCCGAAAATTTCAAAGCAGCTACCCACTCACAAAGAGCCTTCTTCTCCGCAGTGTTGAATACAAACCTAGATGTTGTGGGCCGTTTTGCATAAAGTTCAAGAAAGTCGGCTTTTCGTTTAGGTCCAAAGGAAGTTTTATTTTCTACATCCATGACCGTATTGATAAGCATTTCAAAGAAATTTTTCTCAATCTACATCACATCTAGGTTATGTCGAATCAACAATGTTTTCCAATAAGGTAGTTCCCAAAATATGCTTTGTCTGCACCAAACTTATTTCTTGTCTTTTATGTTTTTCAACTCTTGAGCATAAGCATCAACTGTTGGAGTAAGTGTCCTCCACAATAGTGCATTTATATAATAAATCTCATTTGGAATATACGTGGCATGATTAGTATATTTTGATACTCCACGTCAGTTGATTAACGTAAATCGGTAACGCTTGGCTGACTAGAGTTTGACGTTATTGTCGTATGACGGCGGTAATCAACTGATCCCTTTAGGTCACACCTATAGGATGAGACCCAAATAGAATACTAATTATTTGTATACGATACATTTTAATTAGAGCATTACATATATTTGATATGTACGTTTAGTTACGAGAGTTATTTATTGGAAACTAAGCTACGAACTCATTCCACTTAAGTTTATTAGTCAATTATACGATAACTGACTGAATAAATTTTACATCTTATTTTAATACGATTGAATAAGATTTAATTTAGTGATTAATAGTTAATTCATTAAATTAGTTGAGGTTATGCATATACTTTGAGGTAGAGGTGATTAGTTAATTATATTTACAAGGAGTTGTAAAATAAACTAACTAGGCATTGTGGGACACCCTCGCGAATGCGGAAATATAAAACAAACAATCATGTGAATTATATAACGGAAATATGCAGTTTTAAAAACTTTTATACATGCAAGGAAAGAATACGAGGAGTGTCAAAAATTACAAACTAAAGTACGAATTATACAACATCAAGAGACGAAGTCTCTCCAAAATGTTAACAAGTAAAAGTGTTTAGCAAATAAGCTAAAATCGTCTAGAGGTGTTTTAATCCAGGGACAACGCCCGCTAGCTCACACCCGAACCCAAAATGTCAAGCAAAAAGCCATCCATGCAAGCAACCAGTTCATTCATGAAAAACATGAACGCCACAATCAGTGGGGAGTAACTCCGGGTTCTCCCAGCCATATCACATTAAACGTACATCAAAGGAAATACAAAAGTAAAATCATGCATATATAGATATACATGTGAGATACGATAAGAATAGATAGGCAATTAAATATATATATATTGATAAGAGCATACGAGTTACAAGTCCGAATCCATCATGTTATACAAAGACTCGGGGAAGACACTCTTAGGCAACCGAATACGCTCACTAGCGCTTGCATCTCACCGTTAGCGGTATATGTTTGATAAGATTGAGACTCGACAAACAAACCATGCCAAGTCATGGAATGACCATGAATAACAATCATGTAATCACGCATCCACACATAACAATACAATGACGATGCCCAATCATGCAATGACCATGAATAAAATCATGAAATCACGCATTCAAGAACAACGACACAAAGACGACATCTCTCACGGTAAATGAAACGCACTAGCACCGTGTACATGGCAAGTATGATTAAAAGGCATCCACGGGAGTAAAACCTTCACTGAACGCATACACGATTCAATCCATTTCGTATTTGTAGACTAATTTCCTCCTGGTAGCACGACGATAATTATACGGTCCTAGTCTAAACCTGGCCAGATTCTCGGAATAAACGTGTTCCGATTCGACATGCGATAACGTTTCGCATCCAAGACTCGGTCAATCATAGACGTCGAGTACCCCAAATTCAGTCGATCAATTCATGAAAGAGGCGGAAAAGAGCTCAAGCCTCATAACAAGCGGTACGCTACATGCAAATAACACCACCTCGCAAGTACACAACATTAGACGGCCGGGTCGATCAACGCAATGCGTTCAACTCCCAACAACGTCGTCGTATGCCCACTAACACATGCAATTAAGCAGTAGGATACCTCCCCGTTCCGACATTCCACCCTTACGAACGAGGAGGTAGCCAAGGGAATGAGAGTACAAAGCACATACCAAAATAGTGCTCAAACCGTAACATTTGTAAAAACCGACCCAAAGTGGGAACATACCAAAAACCGTCACAAAACATGAGAATAGGGAATCATATAAGTTTAAATATGATAAACATGAGTCAATACATGATACATAAGCATTAGAACAAGTTTATGAAGCATAATGAATAAAAACATAGATACCTCTCAAAAACAACATTGTTTGGAAACCAACGAAAACAAGGGTCCACTTCAAACGATCATAACTAGAGTTCTAGACATGAAAATGCAGAAATTTCAAATGGAAGTGATAGCTTATCCTCTTAGGGTTCCAACGGGATGTCACAAGCATAAAACAAGCAAGTAACGAAGGAGATATGATCATTTTACGAAAAGGGGTCAGTGCAGGAAAATTGTAGTCGGCAGCGAGTAACGCAGCCTGCGTCACCACGACGCAGCCTGCGTTCTATTCGGACAGGTACGAGTCACACAAATCTCCACAATTTCACTAAGGCATAACACAAATATCATCTATCATCACAATTCATCAATTCTCATATCAATTATCAACTAACAACAACCATCATCAACAACACAATTCCTAAAATTACTAATCATATTCTAAATACGATTTCTAACATGGAAAACACATTAAAACACGTAAATGATATTGAGTAACCCTTCACCGTTACCTTTTCGCGTCTTTAATCGATTTCTAAACCTTCCTAGTCTCCACCTCTTTAATCGATTTCTAAACCTTCCTAGTCTCCACCTACATACAATTAGATAATAACAGATGAATATCATTCACCTTGAGAAAGACGGATAATTTAAAAAGCGAGAAAGACGGTAATTTTATTACCAATACGGATAGAGGAAGATGAGAGGGGAAGAATAAGACGAACTTACGTGAATTTGAGCAAGAAATGAAGGAGTAGCGACGAATCTAAGCTTGATAAAAATGGAGTTTAGGTTTTTGGTGGTTTGATGAGGAAGAAAGAGTAAGTGGAAAATGAAAGAAAGATTTAGGGTTTGAGGGAGTATATGAAAGAAAAAGTCAACGAAAGTCAAAGACGGCTCAAAAGTCAAGAAAAAGTCAAAGACGGCTCAAGACGGAATTGACTTGAAATTTCGCGTAATATCCAAATACGAACTCGAAAATTCCAAATTCGACACGATAAATTTAATTCTAAACAAAAACTAAATTTCGCTGAAAAGTATCCGTAAAATATTTTTACTAGAAAAATAGGGTACATTTCCGGGTGTTACAATCACCCCACCTTTTAAAAAGTTTCGTCCTCGAAACTTGAGAGTAGAAAACCAAAAGTATCAAAGACAAGAATCGGTTTTAAAAATCAACAAGAAAGCTTTAACAAGGGAAACATTTATGAAACGAAGTTCTTCTCGAAAACGATTTAAAGAGAATTTTCATAAGTGTGAAACTTTATTTACGAATCACAAGAGTGCCCGTCGCGAACGAGAACTCTAATTATCCAAATCAAATTAAAGTCGAAATAGTGAAATCGGAATTCAAAACAAACGTTAGTAAGTGCAAGACTAGTTATCTGACGTCTCCAATAACAAGTGCAAACATCCAACCAAACGCCAAATCCAAATATAAAAGCAAAAGAAATCCATTTTCTCCAAAAAGAGGGTACACAAACCATCTTTAAAACTTCGGTGAAACCATAGATTGGAAATACAATATGAAAATGTGGAAGTTTTCTCAAGGATAAAATCAAAATAACACGACATTACACGTACATAGAGCGACTCGCACATTTCACGCACAATTCAGGGTAACAAAATGTATACAAAACACGCAACAACGAAATAAATCGAACTCTTAAGAATAGGAAGATCAAGATAAAGTCAGCAGGAAGATCTACAAGAATTCGACATCACTAAATCTACTAATAAACCAAATCCTCAAGAGAGTGCAATTTACCCAATTTGCAACTCATCATTTTCAATCATCAGAAATCCTACAAAAATATTCCATAATCACGAAACTTCGAGTAACAATTCCCAATTATTCGAATCCAATTAGAATCTACTAAGGTCCATCGGCACGGTAGACTCCACAACTAACAATCCACATGAAAGATTTATTACGCACTTTAATCTTCTTAGTTTCAACAAAACCCTTACTAGAAACCACCAACAAAATATTTATCTCTAGGGAAACATGATCGCTAACAACCACAAAGTAAAGGGCTTACCATGCAATCCTTTAATCCAATTTACTTCAAACTCATTATCCTAAATTTACAATGAACTTTCTCATCTTCGAAAGTCAAAACACAATCAAAGCAACAAAACATAATCATCTAGGATCCAACTAGACTCATCCAAAGTCTCACGACAAGGGAAAAATTCACAATCCATTATCGGTTATATAATAATTCTTTAATACGCCCTAACATCCTTAATTCGATCATTACTACGCTCGAAGCCTCAAATATAAAATAGTCACATTAGCAAACTACGGTGGTTACTAATCCTCAAGATAAATGGGTTCACCATTCTATCTCCATAATCCATAACAACTGAGCACACACTATCAAAAGCTTGCAACGAACATTTCTCAATCTCAAACTATGATTCCTTAAGAATAAAAGAGAATTACAAATTCCAAACCACAAATGGCCAATCACTTGGCAAACAGACAACCATTCAATTCATCTAGATCATCTAAAACTCAAAATGAATCAATTTTCATTTATGACAAAACTCCTCAAACTTTGGGTACCAACTCAATTACCCTAAAGCAAAGTCTCTTTTAGAATCCACCAATTAGAGACATCTAATTCCCAAATGACATACCAAGCAACCGTTATAATACCCAACAACAACGAACTATTATCATGATCAACTCAATTCTCAAAATGACACTACAATAACAAGCTCCAAATCTAAAACCACTAAGAGAGGATACATTATCACTATTAGGATTCATCCTAGAGCTTAAGTCCTATTTCCCATGATGAATTATAACATGAAATTTGCTCAATCCAAGGACACATATTCTAGCAAAAGAATCCCAAATTACATCACGCTTATTCTTTGAGCCTTACAAACGGAATATCCAATCCTCTAGAGAAAAGATGAAGGAGCAACGAGATAGAAAACGATAAGGAATCTCAAGGAAAACACGAGAATAAATAAGGCACGAGCTTACAAGAGAGGAACGCTTGAAAATAACGAAGTCAAGAAAGAGACAAAGCAGATAGTAGAGGTATGAATATATCCGAGTAAGAAATAAGATACGAGCATGCGATTTCTTAAAGATCAATCTTGACAAAAACATTCAAGAATGGAAAGGAAAAAGGGATAATGGCACGAGTAAAGGTTTAAGGTTTAATCCACAAAATTTCTCGATTCAAACTTAGGGTGATAGTAAAACAGCTTAATTATTCCTTTACAAAGGCCTCTTACAAGGGACCATCATACCACGTACAATCATCAAAGTAAGGTACACCTAGATTTGATAAATCGACTACAACCCAATTCATCCGCCCTTTCATATAACACGAATTCCCAATTGCGGAATTGCAACTCAAGCATAATAACATTCTCTCAACTCCATAATTTGACACATTCCCAAAGGTTTCAAAAACCGAAAAACCCATAAGGAATTTTCCATACTAATCTCTTTTCAACTCCTACGGCCAAAAGGTAGAACACCGAACAAAACGTCATTATCAACATCATATAGCCCACGAGTGCATTATTATCAAAGTACAACATCAAGTCAAACATCATCATTAACATCCCAAGGTATTTCCATCCTAGCTCACATTATCAAATCTCGCTCATATCTATAATCCTCAAGTAATATGGTTCAACTTACAACAAAACCTTACTACTTCAAACGAGTCTCCGATACCATAAGATAAGCTTATATCTTTAAATCCAAGAACTATAGCCAAAAGCTTTTCCACCAAGCCTATACTCACAAACACACAATAGGAAACACAAGACGTCACTTAATCTCAAAAGCATTTTACAACTCAAGGCATCATTCAAACTTCTTATCTACACCAATTAGACCTATCATAAGCATGGTCTTCAAAACAATACTAAACTTCTAAGTCCAAAAGACTAAATTACTAATGAGTTAAGAAGTCATAGCCAACTCATTCAACCTTACACCATCGAATATCTTGAACTATTCACACATGAGTCATGGCAAGCATTAAGCATTAAAATCATCGAACTTATCTTACCACCATTTCTCGGAGATACAACCAATCACCACTATAGGGTGAATTTAGATCTACACCATTTTCCTCAAATCACAAATTCATTCTAACAAACACTAATATTCCACAAAGTTC
>JAIUZE010022463.1:0-28484 GCA_022085475.1 Heliosperma pusillum | reverse complement strand
GATATTTTGGGGTTCGGGTGTGAGCTAGCGGGCGTTTGTCCCTGGAAGTTTTCACCTCTAGACGATATTAGCTAGTTTTGCTAAACACTTGTTCTTTGCTAACATTTTTAAGAGACCCCGTCTCTTTGTTGTATTTCCGTATTTAGTTTGTAATATTTGACACTCCTCGTTTTAATTAACTTGCATGTATAAAAGTTTTTAAAACTACCTATTTCCGCAATATAATTCACATGCTTGTTTGTTTTATATTTCCGCATTCGCGAGGGTTGTCACATAACATCACTTCTTGAACATTTTCCTTCTCCCAAATTCACTTTGACATCAAGGAACAAAATCTTCTCAAAAGAGCACCCATACACCATAGTCTAGCTACTAGCTCAACAGGGTAGGCAGGTTTTATATGTAGCTATTATTTTGTGAAACATTTGTATAAAGGGGCTAATTTTGAGGGGTAATTCAAAGTAGATAAAGGCTTCAAATCTTAGTGAATCATGAATGCAATGCTTATAGGAATGAAATTAGAACCATAATTATGCGTTTTGACATGACACACATCACAAGGAGAACTACACACACCTAGATGAGACTGGGTATAGATGTACCAGCCTAAGGAGGTTCTACCTTACAATATATGTAACTTGCCAAATGTCAAGATCAAGCGTACTCATCTATAGATTCATTCCATGCCTACTGTGTACAAGACTTCCCCATGTATGCACAATTCAATGAATATTGAATCATTATCTTTTGAAAGCTCGAAGTTTGGGAAATGTAACATGATAGCATAGTAAACAAGCAAGCAAAGCATGAAAAGCATTCAATTATGTTCAGAAATTTTTAAATTTTCTCAAAAATCTTCTCTTTCTTTTATTCAAAATTTGAAAAATGATCAACTAAAATGCAAAATGGGAAAATGCAATCCCGCCCCCAAGCTAAACATCACATTGTCCTCAATGTGAGCACAAAGACAAAATATGCAATGAGATGCTTAATGGGGAAAAGGAAAAATGAAAGAAGAGTGAAGCTTACCAGTCAGCGCGGACTCCCCCAAGCTAGTCTTTTGGACTTGACAAGGAAGGTCTTTATAGATTCTTCAAAAACTCTTTCATCTGCAAAATAAATCCTAACAATGAAAAAGGGAATACAAAAATAAAAATGCAAAAAGAAAAGGAACACGGGTTGCCTCCCGAGAAGCGCAATTTAAAAGTCTTGCTAGACTCCATTTCTTTCTTTGATAATCCTTTATCTTTCAGCTCACTATCATCCAAGCTCATCTTCATAGCGTTCTTTACATTCTCCATACATGCCAAGCTTTTCCGGGAATAGCCTCTAATAGCACTTTTAGCAGGAGTGCTTTTAGTATGCTCTCCTGCAAGAGAATCAACACTAACATGTGCCTCCAACGGATCCGTCAGTAAGGATCGAGGCAAAGAAGAAACAATAGAAGAGTCATACACATCAAGCACATAACATGAGTCTTCTAGCACAGGACTCCTAACGGTGGAATTTTTACTAAAGGTCACCTTGTCATCTCCTATCTCTAATGACAAGTTCACATTCTTGACATCAAAAACTGCACCAGTGGTGTGCAAAAAGGGTCTTCCCAAAATGATTGGGATTTGAGAGTCCTCGGCCATATCAAGTACTAGAAAGTCAACGGGAATGAAAAACTTACCAACTTTGACGGGCACATCTTCTAAAACACCCATAGGTTGTTTTAGAGAACGGTCTGCCATTTGCAAAGTAATATTAGTGCATTTCAAAGCACCCATGTTAAGTTTTTCAAACATAGAAAAGGGCATGACACTTACACTAGCACCTAGGTTGCAAAGGGCCTTATCAATGGTATATGTGCCTATAGTGCAAGGGATGGAGTAACTACCAGGGTCCTTGAGTTTTGGTGGAGACTTATTTTGCAAGAGTGCACTACACTCTTCAGTGAAAGCTACAGTCTTGATCTCATTGAAGGATCTCTTCTTTTTGAGGACTCCCTTCATAAACTTGGAATAAGAAGGAACTTGGGAAAGCAATTCAATGAAAGGGACTGTTACCTTTAAGTTCTTGACGACGTCAAGGAACTTACCATACTTTGCCTCCTCCTTGTGCTTGGCTAATCTTTAGGGAAATGGGACTTTGATCTCAATAGGAATCTCGGGCTCTTTCCCTTTTGACATGGGCACCTCATCTTCAACATCAACAACCACGGGCTCATCATTATGCTTACCAATTCTCGAGGAAATGACATTTACAGTTTCGTGAGGTTGGTAACATTGTGAAGGCAGCTGCCCTTGGTTTTGGTGGGTATTAGAAGAGGCCTATTAGGAAATTTTAGATTCCAACAATTTGATGGCGGCGTCCTTAGCTTGATCGCTCTCTTGGAATTGAGCTATCATGGTGTCTTGCCTTTGAGCTAATTGCAGCATCATGGCATCAAGTTTACTTACACCATTGTCACTTTGTTGAGATGTAAAGGATTGAAATTGTTCTAGCTTTTGTGTGAGAAGGGCTACTTGAGCTTATAAAAGTGTCAAAGTGGGGTCCTCTTGCTTAGATTTCAATGGTATGGAGCGGGAATTTCTATATTGTGAATCGTGAATTGCCGTGGATTCAATGGTGGTGTGAGCAATTTCAACATTAATTTGATCAAATCTTCCATTGTTAGCAGAATCCAGGATACGACGGGACTCTATATAACACCCATTATAGAATGTGATGGCAAGGAGCCATGGATCTATCCCATGATGAGGACACTCCCTTAGCAAGTCCTTGTACCTCTCTCAAGCTTCATATAGGCTCTCATCATCCCCTTGTCGGAAACTAGTGATTTGACTTCTTAACAAAGCGGTCTTTTCTGGAGGAAAGTACTTTTGGTAGAAGGCAAGAGCTAAACTCTCTCAGTCGGTGATACCTAATGTAACCTTATCAAGGCTATGTATCCACAACTTTGCCTTACCCCTCAAAGAGAATGAGAAGAGCATCTCTCTAATTTGCCCTTGGGTGACTCCAGTTTGTCTAATAGTGGAGCAATAGTCACAGAAGTTTTGGATGTGAAGGTTGGGATCTTTTGTGGCATTGCCACTAAATTGGCTTCTTTCTATAAGGTTAATGAAGGCAGGTTTGATTTAAAAGTTTTGGGCTGCGATTTGGGGTGTAGCAATACCCCTTGGAAGTGTTTCTGCAGTTGGTTTGGAATGGTCTGAAAGTCGAACCATTTTCTTTTGTGAAAATGAAGATGGAGTGTTGTTTGAAATTTGATTGGTTTTTGTGAATGGAGATGAGAATGGATCTTCTTCTCCTTCAAGATTAGATAGAATATCCGAGTATTTCTCACGAATACGATCTAAACTTGAAGTATCAGAAGCTTTTAAAATTTCGTTGAATAGCTTTCGTCTCCTACGCAGAGTTCTTTCTAGATCGGGGTCTAAAGAGATAGGGGTCCCTAGTCTAGAAGATCTGGGCATAAGATTGAAAAGCTAAGATGAAAAATCAAGAGAGGTATAAAGGAATTTGGGTTCCTAAAGACTAGATAAAACTAATTGCGATAAAAATCACAAGAAAAACGAAAACTAAACCGTGCTCCCCGGCAACGGCGCCAAAATTTGATCGTGCTTGTCAAAAGCCCGATACAAAGATAAATTACCCATACTAGGCTAATAACAAATTAATGTAGTTAGGGAATTAGGGGTCAATCCTCAGGGAGATGGTGTTTCCTATAGAATGTGAGATGTCTCGCAATTTGGTCTTATCTAACGAATATCTGGGTTTTGGGATTATGATGTCTAAACTAACAAAAAGCATAAATGAAAACAAAATAAAAGCAGTTGAAGATGAAAGCAATAAAAAAAATGATGAATTAACAATAATGGAAAGCATCTAGGGAAGTAGGTTCACACATGTAGATTGACATATTGATGAAATTGGATATGGAACATGCAAATAATTCATTGTGAGTTCGTAAGAATGATGTGTTCATTACAATCATAGATCAGATGGTCTAGCAGGCTTTTAGGCAATTTACTAGGTCTTAATCCACCATGTCATGCTTTGTCTATTCAATTCACGCATCTCTATCTTGGAAAAGAATTCCATTCTAGTCAATGATTTTCGGCCAGAAATCGTTAACTATCATTACAATCCAAACATGCATAGACACAAAGTTTTAAAAGCACAATTTCTTTTATCCAATTAACATATTTTAATCAATCTAACATGGCTACCCTACACCCTAGAAAGGTGACTACTCACTCATGGCGATGTCTAAATCTAAGATGAAGTTAATAAAAACTAGGACAGACATGTTTATTTGATTTTGTTAATAGTTTAAGACTCTTTATATGGCGATAATAACGACGCTAAATTGATAATCTAGGAAATGAAATGACGATTATAATGATACTAAAATGAATCTAAGATAACATAGATAGAAAATAACAATCAAATGGTAAACATAAAGACATTAAACAAAGGCTAAAATAGAAATACCTAGGTGACGATGAACAACGAAAGCGATAACAATAATAGAAATCCTTTGCATAGAATAATCGTTCCTTGAATTACAACACTTGAACCCAACAAAGTAGATTACAAAGATGAAATTCTTATTGATCTAAGCTAAAGTTTTGATGTAGAAAGGACATAAATAAACTAAGAACTAAAGAAGAAAAAAATGAGAGAAGGGAAGCTAGTTCTCCCTCCTCCTAATCTAAAGAGAAGTTTAGGAAGAGAAGAGATTATTGTAAAGAGAATGTAAGATGTGTTTAGAAGAGTGGCTGAAGCATCTTTTATATAGCATTAGGGTTTCGTGGGGAAGGGGTCGAGCCTTGAACATATAGGACAAAAGGAGGAAGTTGAAGCAATTTGCTCGAAGCAGCAAGGATACCCGATTGGGTACAGACTTACCCGATCGGGTAAGTTGTCATCTAGAAGCTTTGACTCTTGTTTCATCTCCCTTTGCTTATGACTTGACTTCCAACATCCCCCTTGACCTCTTGAGTCGGGTTTGTTGATAGGGTTTGATGTAAAACGATGAATTCTTCGCCTAACTGATTGATCTTCCGACAACTACGAAACTGTCTTTGCTTCTTCTTTCTTTGAATTAGTGAACCTTCTTGAAATGCCTTCGACATGGTCAAGCTTGGTTCTCAAATCGTCGGGTTCTAGGCAAATGCTCGGGAATATAGAAAAAGGGCGTAGAAACGTCACTTTCCCTACAAAACAGGTTAGAACATAGGAATTCGCCTAGAAGACGATATTAGCTCATAAGATGGCTTAACAAAGCACAAATGACATACAAAACCGAGCTAAAATGGGGGTTAAAATCATACAAATATTCACTTATCAATGTCGATGACATACTCTTGATTGGGAATGACATTCTTCTCTTATCTTCGATAAAAGTATGGTTAAAGAACCATTTCCAGATGAAAGATCTAGGTGAGGCACAACGCATATTAGGGATACGTATCTATAGAGATAGATCACGACGGATGTTATCACTCAGTCAGGAGTCTTATATAGATAAGATTCTTGAAAGGTTCAGCATGACCAACCACAAGAAGGGGTACCTTCCAATGATTTATGGGATGCATTTGAGTAAAACTCAGGCACCCAAGACATCGGAAGAGGTCGAGCGCATGAGTCGTGTTCCTTATGCATCTGCCATAGGATCAATCATGTATGCCATGATATGCACTCGTCCAGACGTGGCATATGGATTGAGTATGACGAGTCGGTACCAAGGCAATCCAGGTGAAACACACTCGATGGCTGTTAAAAATATCCTTAAGTACTTATGAAGGACTAAGGATTGGGTATTGACTTATGGAGGAGATACTAAGCTATGCGCAATCGGTTACGCGGATGCTAGCTTCCAAACAGATCGAGATGACTTGAAATCTCAGTCTGGATTCGTCTTTACTCTTAATGGCGCTGCGGTCAGATGGAAAAGTTCCAAACAAAGTGTTATAGCAGATTATTGAACTGAGTCTGAGTACTATGCCGCTTCGAAAGCTGCAAAGGAAGCTATATGGATGCGTTAGTTCTTACAAGGACTAACCGTAGTTCCTAGTTCGAATGACCCAATCACCATCTATTGTGATAATAGAGGTGCCATCTTCCAAGCTAAGGAGCCTAAGTCTAGCAACAAGTCTATACATGTACTACGGAAGGCTCACATGATCCGAGATTACGTGGAGCAAAAGGAGATAGTGATAGACAAGATTGCTTCGGATGACAACATCGCGGACCCTCTCACTAAGCCGTTAAAATATGATAAGCATGAAGGGCACATTATTTCCATGGGAATTAAACGTGTTCCAGAGTTGTAGTAGCTGTTTATCTGGATTAGATAAATGTCTCTTTTTCATATACTATTTATGACATCATCGTATTGATTCATATTTTGTTTTTCATGTGGATTGTACGACAACATTGAACGCTACAAAGTGAACTGAATTACATTATATTTATTTTGGTCCGTAATCACCACATGAGCTGATAACTCTGGCATGCTGTTATATTGTGAAGTTGATTGATGGTGGGTTCAACGAGCCATAAGTCAAACGGTTGACTGATCGATCACAGATACGAGTTATAAAGATACCTCGTAGGACATCGTGACAACGTTGTGGAGTCCTAAATGTTTAAGAACATTCGGTGCCAGGTCGTGGATTGGACGTCCATAGTGTTCCTAGAGTCGATTCTTTTGACTATCGACTGTCTCTTGAGATTAAGGCAGTTTTTGGGTGACTTTAGTTTCTTTCTCATGGTCGACCGTAACAGGAGGCTGAACAGACTTTTACTGGGTCATTTCATACTGTGCTTGTATCTGCAGGATTGGAGTTGAAGAAAATATCCAACCTTTATCAGGTTTTGTTATTTCTCAGGGCCACTCGAGGAGTTGTAACTGAAATGCATGGCCATGCTCGAATAATGATTCGTTTATCAGTTAAGTTACTCTCTAGTCGGGAAAACCACTCTTGATATTGATCACTTGTAAAATACGACCTTTGTGAATACGGGCTTTGCAAATTGTTTTACATTGAGTGGGAGAAATTTTGGATATAAGAATCGGTTATCGCACATACACTTGTAAGAACAAGTGGGAGATTGTTGGAGCTAGTGTCCTCCACGGTTAGTGTGATAACGTGTATAAATATCTTACAGGTTCACAGGGTATACTTAGTATTCTTATCAGTTGATTAACGTTTATCGATAACGGTTGGCTTGCTAGAAGTTTGACGTTATTGTCATTTTAATGGCGGTGATCAACTGGTCCCTAGAAGTCACACCTAAAGGATGTGTTTGAGAGATATGATTATATGAAAAAATATAATCATATTGATGCCTTATATGACTAAAAGGTTAGTCGATTTATATGACTAAAAGGTTAGTCAATGTAATGATGATACGATTATTTAATACGATTAAATAATACTAGATGAGACGAATTAAATGTTAATTCGTAATTGAATATAAACTGTTATAGCTAATTGATGTATATAATGTAATTATTTAATACGATTAAATAATGTAAGCTTAAACGAATTAAATGTTTATTTGTAATTAAATATAAAGTGTTATATTTAATTAGCAAATTATAAATATACAATATTTATAGTTGACGTATATATTATACGATATTGTCATAATAAATGATGTCAGACCGGTATTAATAAATCGACTACAAAATGTTGTATGGACTTATTAATATGTGACAACATAAATGACAATTATAATACATACACATATTATACAGTAAATAAATAAATAAAGGAAGACTCCTATCTGGACTCCACTTCGTAAAACAAGTAGAAAAAGAAGAGGGAAGACTCCTCATTCTACCCTACTACTATTTGCACGGCCAAATAGAGGATGGCAGAAGAGTTATATATAAACTCTTCTTCTCTACATGATCATCATACAATTTGATCATGCTTGTCGCGAGCCCGATACAAAAATAATTACCCACACTTAGGCTAACAACATAAGGAATGTAATTAGGGAAGTAGGGATCGATCCTCAGGGAGTACGTGTTAACTATGAATTGCTATGGAGTGATTTTCATTTAAGTTCGAGTCATTTGAGGTGGTTGTCTAAACTACTAACATAAAATAAAATGAGAAGTATGTAAATGACGATATTTAAATAACAAGTATGTAAATTGCAATAAAATAAATCTAATCTAATTGACGATAATTAAAATGACAAGTATTGAAAGGCTACCTAACTAAACTAATAAAATGACAATAAAGTAAACTATCTAAGAACGATAATAAAATGACGGTAAAGTAAACTAACTAAACAACAATAAAATAAACTATCTAAAACGGTAAAATAAACTATCTAATCAAATTGATATAGTGAAAGAGAAATTCATGTAAAACGATTTAAAAGCTTTATTGATACCAACATTAGAATTACTACGGTTGTCTAAGCCTTGTAGCGGTATATTCCTCTCGGATTCGTACCGACTTTTTAATGGGTCCTAACGTCCTCTCAGCCTGGTTAGGTCACTAAACCCCTATTGGTAGTCATAATTCCCATCCCAACTCTAGTTCTAAGACGAAAATTGACTATTACAAACAATTGTTCATGGCCACTAAACAAAGTTATAGAATTTGACACAACCAAAGGAAGAAACAAACTAGGTGGTTCTATTGGTATCGACTCTTCTTTTAATCCATTTTAACTAGCAAATCATTTCAATATTACAATTCTATTTATTGTATTTACACAATGATAATCTTACAATGTTATATCTAATTTATGTGATTAAGTAAATTAATAGGAAAAAGATGTAGGAAATTAAACTATGAAATAAGAGTGCTATAATGATTAAGGTGATTATACTAGTAATGATTCTAATGATAAACATCATGATTATATGACTAGACAAAATACAATATGACATGTTAAACGATATTTTAGTTTCAACTAGATTACTTTTAGGTGGGTTTCCTAACAACAACAATATGAAAACAAGACTAATTAGATTGTAGCTCATGATGATGAAAATTGCATAAGTAAAGGATAGAGAATTACCGAGATTGGAATGCAAATTATGTAAGAACGAAAAGAAAGAACAAATATACAACCCAATGTAATGACAAATGCTTATTGAAACACTAAGGAAGTACTAGGAAATTGTTGTAAAAACTAGTCTAGAATTGCATAAACTATAATCTAAAACTTTTATGAAAGAAAGAAGTAAACTATGTAATATTGTGTAATTCTAGGTTATGTGTTGTAAGTTGTAAGTTGAAAGTTGCTCTCTAAATTGTGTTGTGATCCTTGGCTTTTATAGGGCTGCATGGCTGCTGCATTTCGTCCAAATTCATACCCTAGACAAAGCCTTAAAACACTCCATTAAAGCTTGGTAGAAGAAGAGCCAAGAGACGTTCATTACCAAACATACCCGATCGGTTATGTGATAATCCGATCGGGTATGTAACGCAGATGGATTTTTCCGTCTCTTCCAATTTCGTCTTTGGGCACAGAATCCTATGCCTTGGTCTTGGTCAATGTAAAACGTAATTTGGCTTAGGCTAGTCCTCCTTTGACTTGAGTTGATGTTTTCCTTTGAGAAACAAAGTCAAAGTCCAAGATAAGTCCATTCGAGGAAGGATGTAGCGGAAAACGTAGTCAAATTGTGAAATGGCTATCATCGGTTCCTCGAAAACTCGTATTCTATTGCCTTTGCTCCAAAGAGTAAGAAAATATAGCAAAACCGCTTCATTTCCTATAAAACAAGTCAAAGCACGCAAAACAACTAGAATAGCAATATTAGCTCGTTAATCACTCAACAAAGTGCATAAATCATTTAGAAATCGAGCTAAAACGGGGGATAAATTAGTACAAAATATCACTTATCAAACTCCCCCAAGCTAAACCCTTGCTTGTCCTCAAGCAAACATAACAGTCATAACCAAGACAAGGGTAGCAAACAATGATCAATCTATCATACAAATCCCAAAAATAAGCTCTTTACAAGTAGATGAATCATAAACCCGGAACAACAAGGGCAAAGGAAAGTGTGAATCATGGTTGAGATTTACATAACGGCGCAGCATAGAAAATGTTCTTTGGACTTTTTCAGCTTTTGCATGATCTTATTGACTATGGACTCTTTCGATACACTCTTCACTCAATTTTTTGTGAAATAGGAAATATTGGTTCAAATTTGAAGTGACACTCTCCTATCTACAACTTATAAGAATGTGCCCGCAGTCTAGTATGGTAGACAATCCAAGTTCACTAAGTAGGACTAATCATGATCAACATGTAACGCAAGAAGCCAAGAGAAAATAAAGAAGAGGCTTGGAAATTTGGGTAAGAAAGTGGACAAACGATTTTTGGTCATGTGGAGCTTAAGTCGAGCTAGTAATAACCAAATGTGTAGTGGATACTCAATCCAATTCATACCAATTTCCATCAACAATAATCAAAGCCAAAAACAGCATATTGGCTAATTAGACATGACAAATCAAGTTACGACTTCCCATAATTTTTCTTTCTTTTCTTTTCATGGAAGCGTTTTTCCTCTTTCTTTTTTTTCTTCCTTTCTCTTTTCTTTTGAGCTTTCAATTTTTCTTTTTTTTTCATTTCTTTTCAAAGCTCCTTTTTTTTCTTTTTTCTTTGAGAAACACGGGAATCAGCAATCCCGTGACAGTAAGTTCACACCAATTGGTGGCATTATCAGAACATCGCAAAAGCACAGAACACCCCTACACATATAGTCGGTTACTAGCTCAACAAGGGTAGGCAATAATATAATGTAGCTAGGAAGAAGGATGGTTTTGCGAAATGTGAACAAGAGTAAATGGCTTCAAAATGTAGATCATGATAGTAGTACTTATAGAAAACGGAATAAAAACCATACTTATGCGTTTTGATATGACACAGACTATAAGGAGAAACTACTCACTCCTAAACTGGGATCGGGTTCAGATGTACCGACCACTGAAGGCTCTACCTTACAATATGAGTAGCTTGCCAAAGTCAAGATCAAGCTTAATTAAGTCCAAATGCAATTTTCTACCTACTGTGTACAAGACATCCCCATGAATGCACAATTCCTCATACGAAATGAAACATCAGCTTATAAAAACTATAAATTGTGAAATGTAAGATGGAAATGATCTTTTCTTTTTGTGTCTTTTTGATTTTTTTTTTAGAATGATAAAAGAAAAGTAAAAATCTAAATGCAATCCTAAATGCAATAAGTCCTAAATCCAAATCCTCCCCCAAGCTAAAACTTCACATTGTCCTCAATGTGCATGCAATTATAACAGAAACAAACCGAGAAACGGTTGGTAGCACATAGAACAGAGAAACAAGATGAAATTCTAATGGGAAAAGGGGCTAAAAAGAAAAAAATGCTAAAAATAAAAAAAAGAAATCAAAGCTTACAAAATGTCTAGCCTCCCCCAAGCTAGTATAAACAAGGGCAGCTCATCATCTCATCTCAAAGGCCACCAGCTACGGCCTCTCCTCTCTGAAGGAGGCGGCTTGGATGCGGATCCAGAAGCATCTGTATAGTAGGTATCATCTGCAGAATAATAACTAACACTAGAAGCAATGATCCCGGTAGGGTTGCTGGCTCCTAAGGTCTGGTACTCATCTGTTTGGTGATCACTAAAATCATCTCTATACCCTCCAAAACTCTCAATGCCATAGTCAGTACCGCAGTAATCAGGTCCGGTCTGCTGCACACCTGCATCATAAGTAGTGTCATACCCCCCTTCGGGCCAAGTATAGAAAGACGGGTGGGGGCCCTCAGGTCTAATCACACCTTGCCTAGCAAAGTGGTCATAAATGGGGTACAAAGCAAGCTGCTGGTCGGACTTAATTCTATTAATGGACAAGGTCAAAGCGTAAAACATGGCAGTCACGTCGCCCGTAGCATGGGTCGACTTAGAGGATGATCCTACCTCAGGACGGTGGGATCTAATCTGAACAGGGGGGGTCATTGGGGGTAATATCCCCAACAGGAAGAAAGTAAGTGGGACGGGGTAAGATAGCCTCACCCTCCTGAAGTTGAGGACGCTGCCTAAGTAGACAAACAAAACCGTGCTCCCCGGCAACAGCGCCAAATTTTGATCGTGTTTGTCACGAGCCCGATACAAAAATAATTACCCACACTTACGCTAACAACATAAGGAATGTAATTAGAGAAGTAGGGATCGATCCTCAAGGAGTACGTGTTAACTATGAATTGCTATGGAGTGATTTTCATTTAAGTTCGAGTCATTTGAGGTGGTTGTCTAAACTACTAACATAAAATAAAATGACAAGTATGTAAATGACGATATTTAAATGACAAGTATGTAAATTGCAATAAAATAATCTAATCTAATTGACGATAATTAAAATGACAAGTATTGAAAGGCTACCTAACTAAACTAATAAAATGACAATAAAGTAAACTATCTAAGAACGATAATAAAATGACGGTAAAGTAAACTAACTAAACAACAATAAAATAAACTATCTAAAACGGTAAAATAAACTATCTAATCAAATTGATATAGTGAAAGAGAAATTCATGTAAAACGATTTAAAAGCTTTATTGATACCAACATTAGAATTACTACGATTGTCTAAGCCTTGTAGCGGTATATTCCTCTCGGATTCGTACCGACTTTTTAATGGGTCCTAACGTCCTCTCAGCCTGGTTAGGTCACTAAACCCCTATTGGTAGTCCTAATTCCCATCCCAACTCTCGTTTCTAAGACGGAAATTGACTAATACAAACAATTGTTCATGGCCACTAAACAAAGTTATAGAATTTGACACAACCAAAGGAAGAAACAAACTAGGTGGTTCTATTGGTATCGACTCTTCTTTTAATCCATTTTAACTAGCAAATCATTTCAATATTACAATTCTATTTATTGTATTTACACAATGATAATCTTACAATGTTATATCTAATTTATGTGTTTAAGTAAATTAATAGGAAAAAGATGTAGGAAATTAAACTATGAAATAAGAGTGCTATAATGATTAAGGTGATTATACTAGTAATGATTCTAATGATAAACTTCATGATTATATGATTAGACAAAATACAATATGACATGTTAAACGATATTTTAGTTTCAACTAGTGCAACAAAACATGTTGCATTGTCACTCGTTTTTGTGCTAATACAACCGTCCATGGGGATGTCCAAGTAGACATCTCAAATGAATGCAATTTAGGGGATCAACATTAGCATCTTGAGCTTTCAATTGTACGGGCCTGACTTTCAAGCTTCATATTTCAAGTTCTACTCGTGCAAATCCTTTGATTCTTGAGTCATTGGAAAGCTTATGGTCTTGGTTATACAATGAATTTGGAATCAGCCCAATAGCAGGTACGTAGTTTGAGTTATGGCTGCTACAAGATATCCCCTACAGAAGAGTGCAATGTAGAGATCAGTCTGACCCCCTCTTACCAAATGGATCATAACTGAAGATTGGAGCATGCTATTTGTGTGATTCCAAATGGAGGAGAAAGATAACTCATTTAGCTTTCAAATGGCACCTTAGGGTACTCCTACATCATCCTAAAGAGAAAGTTATGCCCTGAGCAAAACGGGTATAGTTAGTGACAAGTCTGCTGGGTATGTGATTAAGAACAATCTGCACTCAAAGTTTCATAACTCAAAATCTACTTAATGTTTTGGGATGATTCTTTTTGGAGGAGAAAGCTAACATTCATAGATTTCACATGAGCTATCATGGGTCTTCAAATGCATCCTGAGCAGAGAGTTATGAGTGTTACAAAATGCAATCAGAAGGGTCCATGTCCTATCTCACCCGTTTCAGGTCCAACATCAAAGAGCTTCATCCAAGGCAACCCCTAATATGAATTAAGTTATTCCAAGGCCTAAAACCATTAGTTTAAAGTCTTAGGAAGATAAAAGTCAATGAGAGTTTTTGCTAATTCACAATAAAAGAGCAGGTTTAGCTAAGTGCAAACAAATGGGTCCAGATGGGGACATTTCAGCATTGTCTTGTACCAAGGCTGTTTTGGGTGCTATATTTGGCTAGGCAAGACAAGGGCACGACTTGAAAGACATCCTAACCCTTTGTACTTGAAGATGGTAGCTGCCAAGCCCAAGCTTCAAGGTCTTACACATCTTAATTGACCTTGCACAACAAGACAAAGAGGAGCAGCCTGTTTTCTGTTTTATGCTTTATGCTTTATTACTTTATGCTTTTGTATCCTAGTTAGTATTCTGATTTGAGTAAGGCCAAGGACACGACTTATTGTACATTAGATGATGCATTTGAGACCCTTAGATGTGTATCTCTTGGCCTATATAAGGCTTGCTTTTAAGAAGTTGAAATCAGATTTGAATGAATGAAAGAATTGAAAACAATGTTTTCTTTTTTTTTATACTCTTGGCTGTGTGCTTGAGTAATCCTTCTTGGCTTAGTGCTGGAAGTTGTGGTGTTCTCCTTTGCTTTGTGCTTTGAGGACTCACTTATCTTGGTCATTGGCTTTGTGCTTTGATTAAGAGAAGCTCTATCCATTGGCTGTGTACTTTGGAAGAGCCTATCCTTGTTTTATTTGTTTAACTTTGAGTCTTGTTTTAGAACCATTTGTGTGTGTGTCCAAGCAAGCAAAAAACATACATAAATCAACACTTTTCTGAGTATTTACGTTGCAATTGGTTATCAGAGCTTTGGTTTGAGAGTCATCTTACACCTATCTACATTATAAACACAAAACAACCTGTTTTCAAGAGAGGAGTGCAATCTGATTTGTGTGAGTAAATCAGTAGCAATGTTTGTTATGTATGTTCCATGTCAAACAATGAAGCCTTGTGACCTTGGTTCCATCTCCAAGTCCTTAGAAGAAGCTAGGGGGAAGTTGCAAGCTCTTACAAAAGGGTATGAAGGTGATGTGCTTCCAAAGAAGACAACCAGCAACTATGGTGTTCCAAGGGACCTAAACCACCTGATTTGTACCAAGGGAAGTACCACCTGCCACATGAGTGTTCTAAGCCCTCTCCTACCCTTGGTAGAAAAGGTAAAACACCATTACTTCCTTCCTTTAATGGTGAAAACAGTAGAGCATTTGTGTCTTGGTTGTATGATGTTGAATGCTACTTTGAGCACAAGTGCTATTCTGAAAAAAGGAAGCTTGAACTTGTTGTGTCTTGTTTAAAGGATTTTGCTTTGTTATGGTATAATACTCTTAAACTTTCAAGGAGAATGGGAGGGAAGGGTATGATTAGTTCTTGGTTTAAACTTAAAAGGAACATGAAACAAGAGTATCTACCTTGTTCTACCATGGAGGATTTGTGGACTGAACTAAAAGCCCTTAAACAAAGTTCATTGTGTGTCCTTGAATATGCTATGTTGTTTGAGGAACTACACTTTGTTTGTGATATGAATGTTGAGGTTGTGCAAAAGGGAATTAGATTTTACCATGGCTTGAAATCTGAAATTGCAAAGAGAATTGATGTAGAAGTGTTGTATCCATATGATGATTTGCTTGAGTTAGCCTTATATGTTGAGAAGATCTTAGTAAGGCCTACAAGTCATGAGGTCTTAACTAAAGGGGATAGTTTAGAAGCCATCAAAACAGTTGGGAAAGATAAGAGTTTAGGCCAAATGGTTGTTGTGTCATGCTTGGATGTTGCTTGTCCTAAGTCTAAGCTTAAACCAAAGGTCATGAGTACATGTGCTGAAGTGAAACGGTCATGTAGTGCTATGATTGAGAACCCATGTTTTGAAAATAAAACCTCCTTGAACTCAACCTATGAGCCTACTAATGAAGAAGAGAATAGCCTTTTCCTTTCTTGTGGAGCCATCAATGAGCAAGCTACTGATTTGGGTCCTATAGAGGTGATTGTCGACCAAGGACTACCTGAGCGTCAAACCATGAAGTTTGGACAGTCCATGCTCATGTTCAATGGTGGTAGTTGTTGGGAGTCGATCAAGGGTGAAGCAAAAGAAGTGTCTTGGGTTGTTCCATGCTCAAGTGTGCCAAATCTGATCTCCTACACAAGCCATGATTCTTGCTTCTTAACATTCATCTTGGGAGGTATATCTTGTGCTCTTGCATCTCCACACTTTCATTCTTACATGTTGATGAGGTTGCAAGTTATTCTTGCTCATTTGAGTGCTACCTCATACATGTTAAGGAGTGAAATTGATCAATCTAAACCCTACTGTCCAGCTACGATCTTCTTGTGTTTTAAGATGAGTAATGTTCAAATTGGTTGGGAGAACCTGTTGGGATTATGTGGAACACCAAGGGGAGGTTCACTACTTGATGTTGCTCAAGTTTTAGTTCATTTAGTGTTGTGTATGATGAGTCCAATGCACAAAAACAATAGCTGCCCACTTGAAGTTTTCTCGTGTTCTACTTGTTGTATAAGCACTTCTTTGGATGCGTGCTATGTGAATGATTCTTGTTTTGATGTGAGTGACCCTTTGTATAACTTGATATCTACTCAAGAGGAGCTGAATGTTAGAGGAGGTACCCTAGGGGCTGATTTGCTTCTTGCTTATACTTCACTTAAGGAGTGTTGGTCACCTAAGGATGTTAGGAGAGTAGTCAATGAGAACAAACCAAGCTTGGGGTGCAAATATGAACATTCTGATTTCGGTGCTACAAGTAATGGGATACTTGATGCGAAGTTGAGTCCAAAGCTTGTCATGAGTACATTTCATCCAGGTGGAACACCATCCTCAAATGATAGACAAGCTCATGATACTACAAGAAGAATGAGGGTAGATGTGAAGTCTAGGGAGGATGTCATACACATCACATTTGATCCAGGAGGAACAAGCAATACTTGGTTGGGTATGCAATCTGAACGTGGGAATGGAACCACATATCTCATGCCATTCACCATTCTAGTCTATGATCCGGGAGGAGGCCATGATAGTCCATCTTTGAAGTTGTACTTGATCTTTTGAAGAGTAGGAGAACACAACCCTTGGCAACAAGTCTTTTGATTTTGATCCAACAGAATTTTGTAACAACCCGAAATATACCCGATTTTTCTAGTAAAAATATTTACTAACACTTTTCAGTAGAACTTAAGTTTTTAAAATAGGAATTTTTGTTCCGAGTCTTATTTTGAAATTCCGCGTTCGTATTTGGAATTTTTGAGTGATTTCATGAAAAGACCGTTTTTAGTCATCTTTGACTTTTCTTGACTTTTAAGTCGTCTTTGACTTTTCTTGACTTTTTAAAAGTCGTCATTGACTTTTCTTGACTTTTAAGTCGTCCTAAACTTTTCTTGACTTTTAAGTCATCTTCGACTTTTCTCGACTTTTCAGTCAACTTTGACTTCCGTTGACTTTTCCCGACTCGTCTCATAAGTATGAAGACCGAAATTTTATTTAAAAAAATAATATTTTTGATTTATTTTTATTTAGATTTATTAAGATTTATCATAATTTAATATAATTATTTTGAATTTATTCGGAATTTAAAGAATAACGTTTACGGTTTTAACCGAACGTTATTTAACTATTCCCGACTCATCGTAAAGCGCGAAACGAAACCGAAACTCGACTTTGGCATGAGGCACGCGCCCAGGTCATCGTTTTCCACTCACATTAGATATTTTAATTCTTTTGATTAAACTAATAATAATATCTAGATATTTATTTACTTTATCGATCAGTTAACGAAAATTACGCAAATCGTTTACAAAACTGACCGATATCACCCATACCACACGGTTTTTCTTCCTCTCTTAGCCTTGATATTTTATTTCTTTTCATTATAATAACATAATATCTTGATATTTAATTCAATTAACTTAATATCTAATTAATTACGGTAATATAATTATTATACCGGGTCAATTCCATAACCACAATTTCAAAACCCAACTCACTAGTTTGCTATATATTACACGACACTCCTCACCCCACTTTACTCACAAACAACTTTTCATTTTTCAACAAATCAAATAAAGATCAAAATCACTTTCTTTAATCGTTCTTGAGCGTTCTTCGCGTTCTTCATCCGTTCTTCATCGTTCTTGAGAAAAACCTTCATAAAACCTTCATTTCTTAATTAAATCCGTCCTAACTTATATTTCTAGGACCTCCTCTTCGCTCCCCATCTTCAAGTACGTTTTATTTCCAATTCCGACAAAATAGTTTTCAACACTTTAATTATGGAAAATCATATTTTAAGTTCTAATAATGGTTTTCTTGTCATTTCTTATAGGGGAAGATTTTGAAGACGAGGTTGGTGACTCGTATATTTTAGGAGAAGATTAGAAGACGGGTTTCTTATTTTTCTTTACTTCTTATTTTGGTGCTAATTGATTTTGCTAGCTAAGGTAACGATTCAGAGTTACTCGACGGATATATGTTACATAGCTTTTGTTTTCTTTAGTTTTTGGTTCATCTTTAGTTTTTGTTCATATTATTATGATTTTATGATTTTTAGTTAGTAACATGATAAGTTGTTAATTTTGTTATGTTGGAGGAATTTATAAATAAGTTAGTGTTCTTGTTATATTTTTATGATTTCTTCATGATAATGATTTTGTATGATTGATGGTTGAATTGGATGTTTAAAAATGGATGTTGTTAATTAAAAACATGTTAGAATTTATTTGGAAATGGGTGTTGTTTGAACCGTGAGGAGTGGCTGGAAAACCGGACCCAAACCAACCGGTTCAGGCCGGTTCAGGTCCGGTCCAGACCGGTCTGGGTTGGTCCATGGTGGGTCCGGGTTTTGGTCTTTGGGTGGTGTCGATGTTTGATTGTTTAATTGTTGTTTTGACGGGTTTTAATTATGTTAAAGCATGCGGGAAATATTAAGAAAACGGTTTAAGTAAAAGTTGTAAAATCTGCCATTTTAGCCCAAAACAGGCCGTGGGGCCCATCCAGGCCCATGTGGGGTCCGGCCCAACTCAGCCCGTGGGTTCCACTTTGGGACTTGTGACGGTTTTTGAGTTATCGTCATTTTTATAGTGTTTTGTAATATTTAGCAAGTGGGAAATATTAATAAGTAAAATATTTAATTAAAAAGGTTTTTTCATAAAATTATTATTTCTCACATGTTAGAAATTATAATACGAGATCGTAGTTTATTTTGATATCCTTTAAGTCAAGCGGGGGGTTACGTAAGATTTAATAATTCACATGTTAGAAGATTTAATAAAATAACATGTAATGAATATGTTGATTTTATGTCTATGTGATAAAGACTCTGTTTCTAGCCGGTTTGACCAAACGAGTTTGGTCAAACTAAGATCTAGTCAGCCCCGTTTTGACTGAGGACCCGTCGCGGGACTCGGGTCGGGGATTTGTCTTCAAGTGATGTTGTATTTAATTAATGAATTAGCCTTAGTAGATATGAGGCGATATGTTAATTGATTATGATTTATATGTAATTAGTCACATGTTAGGAAATGGTTTCCGTGACTGTTTAATTATATGGTTGGTGTCGTGTTGACTAAGTACCCATAGAGAATTATGAGTATATGGCGTCTTGACCATTCTAATTATAAATGAGTAGCTTGGACCATGACATCGATAGGCCGTACTATCTTTAACGAGTATATAGTTCATGGTTAATAGCTTTTGTGTCACGGCCTGGGGGGCTTATCTCCAAGTCGGGGCATGGCTGCCTGATCCGTTTTGGGACGGGAGCCAGCTTAAGTACTAGCCATCTCTGCTTAGGGGGTCGCCTAGTAGAGTTTCTCATAGACGGTTATGTCATGGGACGGGGAATGGAATAGCTGTTGTCGCTAGGTCTGATCAGTCTAGGACTAGGATGGTTTCCTACCTTGTGGTATAGCCTCGAGTTACAGAAGTCTTCTATTGACTGCACTAGGAACTTATGCCTGTTTGTAGAGGTATTGGTCTTTCATGTTTGTATGATTCTATGAGTTCTAGAAGGTGAGATGCAAGCCGGCTAGGATTGATAGAGTTTGGATTACCGATTGTTAACTGATTCACATGATTACGTGTTGATTAGGGTTTGGAGTGTATCATGGCCATGTTTCTGAGAGGAACCTCTGAGCTAGAATACCAGCTTCCCTACCTCGAGTTATAGTTTATTATCGGTTTCACATGATAGCTTTCACATGCTAGGTTATTTGTTAGTTATCTGTTTCATAACATGAAAAGCATATCATATATGTTTAAGTTTTGTATTTTCCATATACATTGCTTTTATGTTATTCATGTGTCATTAAACTCGACATTTCGTGGCTGGGAGGACTCGGAGTTACTCCCCACTGACTGTGGCTTCCGTGTTTATATTTAATGCGGTCGAACAGGTGGTGAATGCATACATTGGGTACATTGACGAGCTAGCGAGCGAAGTATTACCTTGGAACTATATTCGGTTCTTAGATTGTATATTATTATACACTCTTTCATTTCCGTATTTATACGGGAGATATGTCTCCCGTCCTTGTATAATTTTTATGTATAATATTAATTTTCTTGTGTAATGACCCTTTTTATTTATGACACCCTTAGTTATGTATTTAAATTAATTTTTTTTCTTTCCGCAAATTTGAGGGTGTCACACTTAGTATGGCCTTTCCTAGAATAGAAATTCATATATTCTAGAAACCAACTACTTTGGTCCCTTGAACTTCATAAGCACGCCTCCCAAGGTCACCGTCTCTCTCTCGGAACTCCTTTCCGAATGGCACCGTCTTTGGGAAACTCCCGTATTACAAATAATTTCAAAATATATAATAAAATTACAATAATTTCCTATTATACATTTATAAAATAAAATAATACAATAAAAGTGATACGAGATCACAATAAATTACAACCGAATCAATATTCACTTACATTTTGGGCAATATCGATTAAAACTAAGGCCATACTAAGATAAAATTACATAATTCCAAATTACATAAACCAAAATATGACATTCATAAATTGAACATTCATAAATAAAAATGCAGCATTATAATATGTATAAAACATGCTCATTTTAAAGGTCAAATCGCCCTATATTACGGTTTATATCGTATATAACCCGGTTTTACGGAAATGCTTGATAATAACACTTTAAAATCACCAAACAATACTTAAATCATATTTTAAGTCCAAGTTAAGTTTTTGAACATTCTGGAACATTTACATGACACTCATAATGTCAAAAATCATGGTTAAAAATTTCGAATCGTTTTTGAGAAATATCGGTTGCGCTTTATCGGTTTTATCAAATAAAATACATAAAGCATGTGAAAATTAATCAAATTAAATTTTCAACTTAAGATCTGAAATATGGGACATTTATGAAACCAGGAAAAATTTTCTCTTGACATGAAATTTATTTTAGCTATATTTTATAAATAAGTCACTATTTATGCCATTTTTACATTAAAAATTCATAAATCATGCTAGACAAATCATATAAGTCTAAACTTTTCCAGTCTAACAGGAACACATTCATGTGAACACATACTAAAATTTCATGGTCATAATCAAAGCGGAAGTATTTTAAACCATTAGACCTTTATTTATTCCATTTTATCATATAAAAAATCATAAATAATACGAAAAAAGTCCACTTCACACGAAATTTTACATACAGTAAGTAAAATGCATGTGTGATATTGTATAAAACGTTCACGGTCAGAAGATAAGTCTAACTATTTTTAGCATTTTAAACATCATTTTACTCATTAAAATGTAATAAAAACACTAAAAATCATATTTGAGCAATATAAATTTCCATAAATCATCAAAATGACCTTAAATCATATTAGGACCATAATATATTGACATGAAAATCTTTGTGATTTTATCTTATAAAAACAATTACTAGTTTTCTTTAAGTTACATTAACTCGAAAAAACTATAAATCGATTATGCATGCAACAACCAAAGCTCTTGATACCGCTTGTACGTTTTTAAACTTGCTTAAACTTGATATTAGACATTTCTAATATCATTTAACTAATAGTTTACTCTTAAACTATTTGGATCTTATGCATGCATAACATTAAACAAGGATAAGAAGAAATATTTTTCTTACATTGATTTAAAAGGATTTTGGGCACAAAATAGAACTCCTTCCTACTTTGTTCTTGAGCTCAAAATATAAGGATAATTTCCAAGTTCTTAGAATAAGAACACTCCAATTAGTTGCACCCAAGATAACCTCTACTACACTACAAAATACTACACTAGTATGATATTGTAGTAGCCCTTAAGATAAAATTAATACCACTATTACTACTCTTAGTAATCTTGTATTAATATAAGAACTTAGTTTATGTGTTAAACTTCTTAAGTTTTATCTTAGTGTGAGAATTAATTTTATGAGAGATAAGTATACTACAAAATTATGAGATCAAGTAGTAAGAATAAGAGGAAAACTCATCCTCTTATTCAAGCATAGGGGACCGGCCACACAAGGCATGGGGGAGGGTGAGCATGCCTCACATTTGTCTTCAGAATGCATTAGAGTAGGGCTAGGCTTAGGTAGGTAATCATTTTGTTTAATTCTAAATTAGAACAATTATAATTACCTAATTCCTACCCTACACCCTCCACAACCAATTTTTACAACTTAAAATGGGTGTCCATTTATTTTTGTAATTTGTCATTTGTCACATATGTGACATGTGACATGTAACATGTAATTAATCTTATAAATGTACATTTAACTAATTTAAATGCAATTTCATAACAAATAAATTAGACTTAACATTTTAAGTCACATTTTATAATGACATGTAAATAAAATGTGTCATCTCATTTTTGGTTAATATAATCTACAACAGTTTGTAATTATAATCGACCAATTTCACTTATCTCAAATGTTTCATAAACATAATGCATTCTTAGTAATATAACAATTAAATTACTAAAATGAATCTTATTTAATCATATTACAATAAGATATAATTCTCACTTACAATTTAAACATGGTTTAGTTTAAGGGATTAATTAATCTGTATCGCTATACAATTAATTAATGTATATGATTAGGGGATTGTCCTTTAGGTGTGACCTCAAGAGATCTACTGATAACCACCGTCATACGACAGTAACGTCAAACTTAATTAAGCGAATCGTTACTGATTTATGTTGATCAGTTGACTATAATATTCATCATCCCTTTGTATTCTTATTTTCGAGATTTATATTTTGTGATCGCACTATTGTTGAGGACATTTACTCCAACAAAAAGGCTTAGCATTATTGTAACCTTTATACTCAAAGGCTCTTCCTATGTCCCTAAGCCATTATAATAAATTATTAGGGTTTAAACTACCAGAAAACTAAGGGATGTCTAACTTGAGATGTTTATCAGTGAGCCTATGGATTGAAACTCTGCTCCTGGTGGATTAATTTGAGTCTGAAGGCTCCTCTTCTTCAGGTGGTCTAATTCTGCCTCCTGGTGCACCCACGCCTCTCCCCCGGCCTCTGCCTCTTCCTTCAGCAAACAGTTGGTTGCCTATGACCTGATCGAAGGCTCTGGTTAGGGTGGTTACAACCCCATTCATGTCCTTCATCCTTGCATCCATTCCTGCCAATCTCTCTTCACTCATTGGGCTGTTTTTGTATTTTTGAATGTAGTTTGGTAAAATGAACTCGCAATAAAATTACCCTAAGCTCTTATGACCAATTTGGAACACCAAACTAGGGGTCAGGACAGAATTAGGAAGCAAGCAAGATAATTAAACAAAAAAGATAATTAAACAAAAAAGGTAGAAAACCCTGAACTCAAGACTGCCAAGACTACCACAGACAGACTTAATTTCAGTGAGTCCTACGCAAAACTCACTCACTAAGACTAGCACAAGTGAATGACTTAAGCTTATGCCAACAAACTAATACTAGCACAAGTGAATGACTTAAGTTTAGGCCAACAAACTAGAACTAGCACAAGTTTTTTTAGGGTTTTAGCTAACCAAGGCCTGCACATGTTAACTAGAGATAAAGTAAAGACTCTGGTTGTTCATTCATTCATATTATGAGTTTTACATAAGGCAAAAGGGCTCTTTATATAGAGTATTTCAAGAGATCTCCACCACATAAATAAAGCTACATCTAAGGGCTTAAAATTGTCCTTACAAGGACAACAAAATAGATGCAAAAGTCTGCTAATAAGACGAGCTGAAACATCCTGCTAATCTCAGAAAAGTGACTGTCAAAAGTGATATTGTCCATTTCCTGAAATGGCAATGCTGTGCAGATTGTCGTAGTTCTTGGTTTGGTTGTTTGATGATCAATATGGGGCTTTGATAGGGACTAATATGACCTTCTTAAGTACCTTATTAATGAAAGTCCCAGACCTCTAATTAGACTCCTCTAATTAGTTCATTAAATTACATTAACTTAATGATTTAGGATCTAGTTATCATGCATGCAAATATAAAAGCATAAAAGAAAAGAAAAGACGAAAACATCCTTACATTGGGATTTTCGGTTCAATATGGGCACAATAAGAACTCCTTCTTATTTTTCTTGAGCATGAAATTAATGGATGATCCTCCATAAAACAACCTCCAAAGTAGAAGGTCTCCTTCTTGTTGCACCCAAGAATCAACCCAAATAAGCTTAGCTTATTATTAACTAGATAATAAGTAAGAAACAATACTACTAATATTGATGTATTACTACACAAGTAATATGAAGAGAATATTAGTGTATTTGGAGAGTTTAGAGAGAAGAGGTTTTTAGAGAGAAGTGTAAAAATAAGCAAGAATCAAGTTGGTTCAAAAATGAACAACCATTGTCCATTTTAAGGACATAATGGCCGGACCTCTTGTTTCCATGTGGCCTTTGATTTTTGCTATTTAATTCACATGCAATTGTAGTTGAGTATGGTAGTGTATGTAATGATTTAGAATGCATGATATGTCATTATCATAAGGTTGCTTGTTTGCATAAACAAGAACAATTATCATTAGTACTACTACTACCATGACCGGCCTCACATGGCTCAAAATGGTCCATTTTGATTTTTGATATTTGTCCCACAAATACTAATTAATCATATGCTTAATTATCTTGTATAATTAAGTGTTAATTTGATCATATAACAATTATATGACTCAAATATATACTTAACCTTTAAGTAATATTTTACCATTATATCAATATATAATGGGTCCTACAATGCCCAGTTAATTTATTTTACAACTCTTTGTAAATATAATTAATTATTTACCTCTACCTCAAAATATGTGCTTAACCTCAACTAATTTAATGAATTAACGATTAATCACTAAATTATATCTTATTTAATCGTATTAAAATAAGACATAAACTTTATTCAGTCAGTTATCGTATAATTGACTAATAAACTTAAGTGGAATGAGTTCCTAACTCAATTTCTATTAAATAACTCTCGTAACTAAACGTACATATCAAATATATGTAATGCCCTAATTAAACTGTATCGTATACAAATAATTAGTATTCTATTGGGGTCTCATCCTATAGGTGTGACCTAAAGGGATCAGTTGATCACCGCCGTCATACGACAATAACGTCAAACTCTAGTCAGCCAAGCGTTACCGATTTACGTTAATCAACTGACGTGGAGTATCAACAAAATATACTAATCATGCCACGTATATTCCAAATGAGATTTATTATATAAATGCACTATTGTGGAGGACACTTACTCCAACAATCTCCCACTTGTCCGATACAAGTTGTGCATGTAGCAACACTATTGCGGAGGGCTCCTACTCCAACAATATCTCCCACTTGTCTCGACAAGTTGTGTGTTACCGATTCTCTTGTCTCTTTTGTGTCACATCCTCCCACTCGTTGCAAGGTGTCTTACAGGTCGTACTTGCAATTGAAAATTATAAATAAAGTGGTTTTCTCGATCTGGGAGAGTAACTGTCTGACCGGAAAATCTATCAGAGATCTCTTCCGAGCGTGGCCACGCATTTCCAATTACTACTCCTCGAGTGGCCCGAAGATGTTAATACCCAACGTGGGTGGACAATTCCTGTTGACACATCTTACACTGTATGTGCAACAGGAGCTCACCCATGGGGCCTTGATGATCAAGCCACAAACAAGACAAGCCTGACCCCAAGGGCCCCTCAGATGGAAGCTCGAGTTACAAGGTTTAAACGACAAGCTATGTCAAGCCAAGATCAAGCCAGGCCAAGCCACACCAGTGAGGAAGACAGTCCAGGACTCAGGAACCCATGCCAAGCCCCAACACAACCCACATTACCCACACAAGACAGAAACAAAATGTAACACCCGGAAACGTACCCTATTTTTCTAGTGAAAATATTTTACGGATACTTTTCAGCAAATTTAAGTTTTAATATAGAATTTTATGTTCCGAGTCGAATTTAGAATTTCCGAGTTCGTATTTGGAATTTCCGCAAGATTCCATGAGAATCCCGTCTTAAGGCGAGTTTGCCTTTCGTTGACTTTTTCCCTCATATACTCCCTTCCTCACCCTAAACCTAATTCATTTCCCACAACTCAAATTCATTTCTTCTTCTCTAAGAAACCCAAAACCTTGCCTCCATTTTTATCCATCTTCGAATCATCGCTACGCCTTCATTTCTTGTTCAAATTCACGTAAGTTCGTCTTATTCTTCCCCTCTTATCTTCCTCTATCCGTATTGGTAATAAAATTACCGTGTTTCTCGCTTTTTAAATTATCCGTCTTTCTCAAGGTGAATGATATTCATCTTTTATTATCTAATTGTATGTAGGTGGAGACTAGGAAGGTTTAGAAATCGATTAAAGACGCGTAAAGGTAACGGTGAAGGGTTACTCGATATCATTTACGTGTTTTATGTGATTTCAAGGATAGAAACCGTGTTTAGATTATGGTTAGTATGCTTAGGACTTGTGTTGTTGTTGTTGGTTGTTGTTAGTTGTTAATTGATATGAGAATTGATGGTTTGTGTTGATAAATGAGGATTTTGTTGTTGGTAACTTGTTAGAAATTGATCGTCCCTGAATCCCGTGTGGGACGCAGGCTGCGTTGAGGGACGCAGGCTGCGTCGTAGGACGCAGGCTGCGTCGTGGTGACGCAGGCTGCGTCACTCGCTGCCAACAGAAATTTTCCTGCACTGACCCCTTTTCGTAAAATGATCATATCTCCTTCGTTACATGCTTGTTCTGGGCGTGTGACATCTCGTTGGAACCGTAAGAGGATAACCTATCACCTCCATTTGGAAGTTCTACATTTTGCATGTCTAGAAATCAGTTATGACCGTTTCAAGTGAACTCTTGTTTTCGTTGTTTGTTTCAAAAAACAACGTTGTTTTGGGGAGGGATCTATGATTTTATTTCAGATGCTTCATAAACTTGTCTAATTCTTATGAACCATGTATTGACTCATGTTATATCATATTTAAACTTATATGAGTCCTATTAATGATTTGTGACGGTTTTTGGTATGTTCCCACTTTGAGTCGGTTTTTACAAATGATACGGTTTGAGCACTATATTGTCTTGTTCTTTGTACTCTCATTCCCTTGGCTACCTTCCCGTTCGTAAGGCTGGAATGTCGGAACAGGGATGTATCCTACTGCTTTATAGCATGTGTAGTGGGCATACGACGACGTTGTTGGGAGTTGAACGCATTGCGTTGATCGACGCGGCCGTCAAATGTTATGTACTTGCGAGGTGGTGTTATTTGCATGTAGCGTACCGCTTGTTATGTGGCTTGTGCTCTTTTCCGCCTCTTTCGTGAATTGATCTACCGAATTTGGGGTACTCGGCGTCTTTGTAAGACCGAGTCTTGGATGCGAAACATCATCGCATGTCGAATCGGAAAACGGTTTATTCCAAGAATCTGGCCAGGTTTAGACTAGGTCCGGATATTTATATCGTCGTGCTACCAGGAGTAAATTAGTCTACATATACGAAATGTCATCGTGTATGCGTTCACGAAAATGCTTATCTCGTGGATGCCTGTTAATCATACTTGCAATGTACACGGTGCTAGTGCGTTTCATTTATTGTGAGAGATGTCGTCTTGTGTCGTCGTTCTTGAATGCGTGATTTCATGATATTATTCATGGTCATTGCATGATTGGGCACCGTCAATGTATTGGTTCGTGAATGGATGATAATATGTTGGATTTATTCATGGTCATTGCATGACTTGGCTTGGTTTGTTTGTACGAGTCTTCAATCTATCAAAACTTATTCCAGATAACGGTGAGATGCAAGCCCGAGTGAGCGTATTCGGTTGCCTAAGAGTGTCTTTCCCAAGTCTTTGAATAACATGATGGTTTCGGATTTGATTTCCACATGATCTTATCATTATATATTGGATTGTCTATCTATTCTTATTGTAACTCACATGTATATCTATATATGCATGATTTTACTTTGTATTTCCTTATTTGTACGTTTAATGTGATATGGCTGGGAGAACCCGGAGTTACTCCCCACTGATTGTGGCGTTCATGTTTTTCATGAATGAACAGGTTGCTTGCATGGATGGCTTTTGCTTGACATTTTGGGTTCGGGTGTGAGCTAGCGGGCGTTGTCCCTGGATTAAAACACCTCTAGACGATTTTA